>JAATLQ010016789.1:0-11616 GCA_013421005.1 Heliconius erato x Heliconius himera | reverse complement strand
TATATATATATATATATATATATATATATATATATATATATATATATATATATATATATATATATATATATATATATATATATATATATATATATATATATATATATATATATATATATTGGAAAAAGTTTAGAATAATCCAACTGTATGTAGGTTAATATTAATTTCAAGGTTTAACTTTATTCACCAATAAAAAAGAATATAAATATGTATATTACTATTTTAAAAACAATAAACAGAATAGAATCAACAAGAAATCACTTTATACAATTAACACAAAGTAAATATTTGTTGGATACAAGGCGTTAATTAACTCGGTTAACTGAAATCGTTCCTGATTGTTGCTAGTTTAATTTAAAGTTTCGAACAGCTCACGCACACTTACACCCACCTTTATTACAGTCGAAATTTACTTGTATAACATTATCATCATCATAATCCCATAATTTCATTCGATATGTAGTAGACGCCTGCATCGTCTTTTGCGTGAAATATAAAATTTAAAATTCCAGTTTTCTCGTTTCCGTTGGAATTTCCAAAACCTCATTTCAGTTTTATTTTATTACACCAATATAATATTTGTTTAATCAATATAATAAAAAAATTCAAACAAAAGAAAAACAAAATTACTTTTGTAATTTATATGGGAAATGAGACACCTGCCACCACTGAACCACCACGCGTTGAAACACCTTTTAATACAAAAATAAAGAAAAAATTTTGCACCACCCTAATATTTATAGATATTTTTAAAGAAAATCTACGTTTGTATGGACAGTCGAGTTTGACGTTGTAAGATGGACTGATTGATGATCTCAAAGCTACATGGCTTAATCTTGATAGACGCTTCTACATCACTAAGATTAATCTTTTGACTGGACCACAAAGCAAATGTAATATTATGTGTAGTATATCAAGATTACTTATAAAATAGTTAATAATAATAATCTTGAATATCCATTGTCAAGACATTTAGCTTTTCGCACCATGCGTGAATTCGAGACATTGCGTGTGAAGTAACAGAACTCAACACCGCCTTTTGTCAATATAGAGCGTAGAAACGAATATAAATAACATATGACAAAGTCAGATCCTGCCCCACTCGGTCAAGACGGCCCTTAACAGTAGTAGTAGTAGCCAAAATACATTATTTTAGGTTAACAGGAAATATTCTATACGTTTTATTATGCAACGTATTTCATAAGCTATACTATGCAGCATAACAAGCATAACCGCTTGTATCTTTTGATTGCGTTAACTTAATTTTTCAGTGTCCCAAGTCACTGTAAAGTTGGATATTTGATATAAATATTAGCTTGACACCACTGCGAGTTCTGTAGAAAAATAGTCTTGATAAACAGACAGACGGACGAAATAAAGTGATCTTTTAGTTGATCCGTTTTTCCTCATTTTTCTATATTGAAAAAATAATATTACACATATAAGTACAAAACATTATGTACATATAGCCGATACAATAGTTAAATATTAATAGATTTATAGATATATGGGACGCAATTTACGCTCTCATTTGTAGGTATTCAATTCGTATATATAATTCGAAAAATAATTGTGGCTATTTTGTGGGTCGCTTCACCGCATTCACGTGTGAAAATGAAATGGTATTTTGAGGGGTGAAAACATTTTACCGCCTTAATTTATGTTGCGGTTGAATGTATATTTTTAAAATGTTATACAATAAGTATACGTTTATTATTATTTTTTGTTGAATACGTTTCAATATAACACATTACGACTAGAATAGAATACAATTGGGCCAAAAGTAAAGAACGTAGAGTTTTGACATTAGTTTCACTCTGTCTACTTTGCCATAAGTAAGTTTGCAATAAGGATATTTAGTTGATGAAAATATATATTTGTCTATATATAATAAAAGGATATAAACGTCGATTCTGTACATGTAAGATATAGAATGAAATAAAAATTATGTCGGTTAACATGTCGATTATAGATGCTACTACTCAGCAGAATTCTTGTTTGTCTATCTGTTTGTTTGTTCTCTAATCACTCAAAAACTACCGGACAAAAATGGATGATTTTTTTGTTTGATTATTTTGCCTTGGGTCTAGACTCTAGCTAGAGCATCTTTTTTGGATTTCATCCCAGTTTTCTATTCTTTTCTGTGTTTTATAACTACTGGTGTGAATGAGTTTTAGCATGGTAATAGTTCAAAGCTTAAAGAAAATTATATTATAGTTTTCATTATGGAGTATAAAGCCATTTTAGAAGGAAAAAAATCTGACACATTCAAATTACGTCGATTGCTCACAAGTGAAGCTAAATTATATAATTCAAATTGTTAATGTTAAGTCGAATCAATCACTTATCTTCATATTTTATTTAACCACAATTTAAAAGAAGAAAGTATAATTAATAGTTTTTTTAGTCTACCATAAATACTATTTTGAACGTCCATATTGTGTTTAGATGACGTGTGACATTTTCGTAATTGATATGCACTTTATTCATAGTAAATAGATTAACTTTCTCAAGAGTGTATACAAAAAAAAAATACATGAAATAATCATGTTAAGGAAATACCAAATATATTTTATGAATTAAAACTTAATTGTATACTCAGGACATTGAATTGTACGCCATTTTATTAATACGTTTTAACCAAGAAGAAAAGAAAAAAAGATATTGTTCTCCTTTTCTTTTAATGTTTTGTATTATTACTATTTATGTCGATGTGTTATTTACTATGGTTTAATTTAAAAAAAATAGTTAAAGCTATTATTGTTACATTGCAAATCCATGCATACCGTAGTATAACTATTTTTCAATTACTACCAAGAGTCGATGCAAAAATTCTATTAATATTAAATATTCTTAATTATACAAATATAAAAGTTCACGATATAATATGTTAAATTACAATTTTAACAATATATGTATTTTGTTTAAATTAATCCCCGGAAATGAAGAGTGCACAAGAGTGATAATATCTCTATGACGATATAAATAAATACTTATCAAGGTCAGTTATTTAATCATTAGGTACTGTTTATATCGTAGTAAATTGATTAATTCATTCCAATTGAAGTATATAACAAAATAAAAGTTAAATAAAACAACTAAACCGATTTTAGATACTTATGCCTAATGTTACATCACTTACATCAACACTAGCGGCCCACTCGCGACTTCGTCCGCTTGAAAAACTCAATTATTTATTTACTAAATTAGATTAGTTTCGTATCCTAATAACATTATAATTTCAAAGACATTTTATTTTCTATACATTGAAAACCAAAGTTTCAGTCAATATAATAAAACTGTAATTTTCCAGCAATTTACAAAATATTTTATATTGATTATTTTTATGAACCTATAATACAAATACTAAACATTAAGGGAGGTATGCCACAATACAATAGCACAAAATGTGCACATAAATCGGTTACGCTGTTTCTGAGATTAGAGTGAACAAACGCAAAGACAAACCGATCGAGTACTATACGATCGTTAAATGCTATCAATAATATTTTTTTAATATATTTTCCATTTATAGGCACCGATGAGTTGTGTTTTTTTAGAAGTACACTTTTTTGTTCAAAACTATTGAATGACCTTATGAGTACTATGAAAACGCAAACTAAGATTTTAATAATTGCTTTCTTAAATGCGCTGAAAACATATATCATATACTAAAACAGGAACATCATTTAATTTTTAGTTAAAAAGTTGTGGTGCATGGGGACCGGATATAGATTCACTGAACAATATAATATTTAATTATCTTCCCGATAGTATCGATGAGGAGGTACTTATAGATAGATATTCATAGAAATTCCACAATTTCGTTGTCGATCCAAAATTTATCAATTTTGAGATAGGTATGTGTAATATGAATATTTCGTTGCTATGTCGAACTTTGATGTGATATAGAACCCTTGATTATGAAAAGTTTTCAGATAATAAAAAATAAAGTGATAAAACGAAAAACACAGCTTACAGTTTTTTTTTGGATAATTCCTTAACATAAGTAAAATGTCATTAAAAAGAATTTGTTATATTTAATTTATGATTGGATTTTTATAATTTTGTTCAACAGTTTCACTGTATGTTTTCTGTTTCATTGCCTCGAAACTTGTTTTTTTGCAGCTTCACACTCTATCCTTCACTTCCGTTTTCCACTTTCTGCGTGTTGAGTGGTGGAACTCAAAGCAGCGCTAAACCTCGAAACCAGGGTAAGGAAATGATAACATTAAATATTTTATTTCCTCGAGTGGGAACTCGAGCCTCAGGAATTGAACTTCTAATATGTTGCGATTACAGTCGCACGCTTGTGTCGCTGCGCCACGACTGAACCCTAGCCACTGGCCCTAACCTGGCTGAAAAATCTACCCTAAACGTTAGATAGTAACAGTAGGAAAAGCAACAAAAGTGATGTTTTTGCAATTCAGCATTCTAATTATTATTTTATAACGTCACATAATATAGCAACGACAATCTTCATCACTTTTTTTATATTATCTTATCTATTATTTTAAATATTATCTACTAATTATGATTTTAATCGTTAACTACTACTATATCAAGATATCCTTGATTTAAGATACTGCTTAGGCCGCAATTATTTGGAATATATTTTGTAGGCATATTTATTATAACATATTAAAATCATCCATTTAACACGCAATGTAACAAATATTTGGGCGGAAAGTGGGGAAGGTCTTAACAATAGGTTCCTTCTGTCTACTCTGCTACGCGGAAGGAATCGATGATATATTTAACTAAAGCCATGGTGGCATCACCGTGCGATTATAAACGCGAAAGTTGTTGATCGATTCCCACTCGGGGAAATAAATTATTATTTATTAATATTTTCATTTACCACTCAACACGCAATGTATCGGAAATTCAGAAGAAAGTGGAGAACGGAGTGTCTTAACACTATGTACACTTTGCCTACTTTGCTATATGCAGGTTAAAGCGTGAACTTAGAAAAAATATATTTAATGAATATATAAAATTGCCTAAAAATTCGTCTGTATACCTAGAAGATACATCTTAAAAGCGATATTTCCCCACTACACAAGCAGAATATTATGAATCAAGACTTAGATACATATTCTGCTGGTGTATTTTTTTTCATTGATTGTTGATGCCTTAACATTACTACGATTATTTAAAAAAAAATAAAAGCATTCTGTCTGGGTGTCAATGCGACGGTTGTGGGTTCGGTTTGCACACAGTAAATACAATATTTTTTTTTTCTTTTTGGTTTGGTAATAAGAAAAAGCGCGGCATAGAATTCCGCCACTCAAAACACAATATCTCGAAAATTGGGCATTATTGGCGAGTATCTTAGCACTAGGTTCTCTATGCTTCTTACCCTGCAATGTGCTGAGTGCAGTGTGAAGTAAAAAATGAAATAATTATATTTAAATCTAATAATAGGTTTCTAAATTTTTTGGCTCTCAATTTAATCTTTTTTATCAACTTTACGCGTGATCGATGAATAAATATAACCTTGATGTTTTATACAGTAACATATTTATTATTTTGTATCCTATATATTTATTCTTACAATAGTTGCTAAATAAAAACAAGAAAACATACTATTTCCGTTACGGTTCATAAACGTCACTTGCATCCAGCCTTTATCAGTGAAATGTCACAAAGCGAGGCAACTCTTGGAACTGGACCAAGCGCCTGTCGCGTTTTGCCTTCCTGGTAGCTAATTTTTAAAACAACATGGCATATATCCAAAGCATATCTCTTTATATCGTTTCGGGATTTATTGGTTTTACGTAAAAGGAAAATGCAATGATAGCATACAGTTAAAAATGAATTTATTCTGTAAAGCATTTAGTAGAATGTGCTGAAAATCTAAACCGGACTAGAATATTTTAGCTACACGCTTTTCCTTGATCGAGTAAGGATAGAAAATATAGTACCTAAAATATAATACTTTATTTCTTTCACCTCGCCCAATGTCATTAACCTCTAGATTCATGCTTATCAGGGGATCCAATTATTTTTATTCACTATCATAGACACTTTGTTCCCGGAGGACAACCGAGGAAGTAATAGACAAAAAAATATATTGACATATCCTTTTCCGGAATCTTAGGATAACGTTAATTTCGAAAATATAATTTCCCTGAACAATATTATTTTGTGAATTCACAGTTTTCTATTGGATCGTTGAAAGACAGATAATAAGAATTGTACGTCAAGCAAAAGGAGTGCTAATGTCAATCGAAGCGCACCATTTGAATGTAACAATTGTTAGAATAATCTATAATTGTATATCATTTTATGTCCACGCATTTTTGATATTTAATAGGGTAAAAAAATCTTGAAAATAAAATCAATCAGTCCATTTCCAAGTAATTAAAATCAAAGTTGATAGAAATTCAATGTCGTAATTAATCTAATCAGATGAGGAACGTACAATATTTTATATATAAACATACGTATATGAGATTGGTATCTTTAATAATTACGTACAATCAGGCATATTTGAACTGCGTTACAATGGCTTCCAATCTATAAATTTTATCTAAGAAATATTGAATACGCATTTTATTTTGTAACTGGCGGCACGTTCGCATCCTCGCCGTATTTAGGAAAAATAGATTATTTTAGTGTGGTATTCTATACTGTTAAACAATAATTAACTTTAGAATATTATTTGCTTGAATTTAAGGGAAAATTATACTTCGATTTGTTACTAACCGTATAAATACTAAGGCTTATAGAATTATGGCATTTGCAAGTGACCTATTTCACGAGAGCAGCTGTAAAGTGCTCCTCGGTGTAAGTAAACAATCGGTGCGAATGAATGCACGTCACCCTGCATCCTTATGTTCTTCTATTATTTTTACTGCAACAAAAATAGTTTTACCAGCCGGGCCGTTCTATTTTCTCTTCGTGGTGAACATTTTTATAAGGCGTTTAGCTGGCTTTTCTATGTTAGTGCTAGATGCCACTTTTTATACATTATCTACAACACATTACATTGTTCTGTTTATATTTATGTAGGTATATACAGATTGGTACTCGCTAAACTATCGATCAATAAGTCTTGGAAATAATATCGAAAAGTAATAGCTTTTAAAAAGTTAAATTGTTTTTTTCCAGAAATAATTTTAAAAAATAAAATAAACCACTTAGCTTCGCTCTGACCATTAAGTCATACGTTCTCATCAAGCTACGTCGAAATTTTTATTCGCTTGTTACAACTTATTTATGTTGTTAGCATAAATAAGTCGATTGTCGATTTTACACAAATTTCGAGGCCTTTTATTTATGAAGAACCCAACCCAAAAAATTACATAAGACTAGCTGAAATTGAAATGGAATTTGAATTATGAAACAATAAATAATTGCTATTCTCATTACGAGAATTAAATCAAAAAACCACCTTTAAATCGATTTCTTTAGGTATTTGTCAAAGTATTTGCATTTTTCATCAGTCAACAAAAAAAAAAATAGAGTAAAATGCATTCATTCGCCGGATTCGGAATCGAACCCACAACTCTACCTTTACACGTTGATGCCACTGCGCCACGATGACCACAAACTTAAGTTTCTAAGCTAAATATGTATGTTTATACTCTACAGTGTACAAAATTTTAGAAAACTTCAATTAATTGAACTGACTTCGTAATAGACTATTGAACTATAAGAGCGAGAAGTTCTGTTTCAATAAAGGAAAGTTTTAGTAGTTAGAAAATAGTTGATATTTTCTAACGACAAAACCTTTTTGTTGCTCATTTTTGCTTTAACTTACTGAGTTTCGAAATCCGAAACCAGTAATAAATTGAAAAATATCTTTATCAGTACTTGATATTTACTTATCAAATTTAATATAATATTGAATAGATGGAAGAATACTTAATGTAATCAACATTAAGTATTCTTCATTTTTTTTTTAATGGAAAAGGACAAGGCAAACGAGCGTTCGGGTCACCTGATGGTAAGTGATCACCGCCGCCCACGACCCCGTGCAACACCAGAGGAGCTACAGGTGCGTTGCCTGTCTTTAAGGTGGGTTGGGCGCCGGAGCCCGGCATTACCTGATGCGAAACCCAGTGGCATAAAGCCACTACTTCACGTTTTAAATGCGGGGGGTGGTAAAGATCCGGTCGAGTCTGGCCATGAGTGTTGCCATTGGTGGCGACGTGACTCTACCACACGTACTTTAGTCGCCTCTTACTACACCACCAATACCAGGATGATTCTATTCTAGGCCGGGATCATACGGCGTTAAGTAGAAGGTACTTAATTATATTGATTAATACTACAAATTATTAATATAAATAAAAAAATATATTTATAAAAACAAAAACCCCCGTTTATTTTCTTTTTCCCGGCTGCTAAGGAAGGGTTATGTTTTTCGCGCGTATCTTGCCATGCCGTCATCTAGCCGCCATGATTGTTTTTTTTTAACATCACCTATCTAAGAACACCTGGGCTGCTAATACAAATTCAATGATACCTCAATTGTGTAATAGTCAGTTCAGCGGTTCTGGAGATATAAGGTAATAAAGAGTATTACATACATACATACAAGATACGTGCGAAAAACATAACCCTTCCTTAGCAGTCGGGAATAATAGGGCGCAATTTTTTTTAAGGTTCACTCAGTTCTGAATATAGTTGAGGGAACCTAATGTTGAGACACTCCGTTCCTTACGCACATTGTAATTTGATTTTGAAATCAATGTGTGTTGAATATAGGAAAATAAACCAAAATAATAAATTTAAATAAAATATTTACTACTTTGTGTTACATGGATATTTTAAATAGAAAAAAAAACAGTAGTTAAAGCTAAAATCAAATAAAAAATAAGGTAGTATTTATTATTAATATAATACTTTACTTACACAACATTTTATCCTTTTAATATCGTGGATACAGGATTATCAAGGATGTATCGACAGTGCAGGATTAAAAGGCTTCGAAACGCTCCTGAAATATAAAAAAAATTGCGCGGCTGCGCTCCCGGAATTCATATTGAAAATTAATTCTGTACATACCACTTGTTACATGATTTCCAAATTGCTACTGCGTGATAAATACAACAATGGATTTTATTATCGATGATTTTCTTAAAAAAATCAATTCGTAGCTGTGGCTCAGTGGGCGTATTAACAAATAGTAGGGGGTTCTATATATGTAAACTTGATTTCTTCTGATTCATTATTAAGATAATTTTAACACAGTCAAAAGGATACTAATATCACACAGTCAAAAGGACAAAATCGCAAAACCCAATTCCGCTACTTTGTCTACCAAAATGGATAAAAATGTATTTTTAAATTTATATATGTTTAAGTTTTTAAGTTACACGTTGGCAACTGCAGAAGGCAACGAATTTTAAGACTGTTAAAGTATTATCGCGTAAACTATCACTAAGTAGACATCACTTTATACTAAGTGATAATTAATTCAGGGAACCGCTGTGCACAGTGCACCGACGTAGTTATTAACTTTTTTTTATTATTTTACGATGTCAGATGATTTATTAATAATTTGACAGATTGTTCAATTTTTAATAAGTTATTCTACTATAAAAAGAGTAAACTATTTTTACAGTAATTAGTATAATGCTCTATAAGATACTAAAAGAGATCGTTCTCAATGCCACGCTTTGCCTCGTTACGAGAGCGAAAAATAAAAATATTAAATAGTTCATTTCCTCAAGTAGGAACCGAACCTACAACCTGTCGCGTTTTCAGCCGCTACTGTCTCACATCTGGTCTTTAGTTGGCGGTTGTGGGTTCGATTCCCGTTTGAGAGAAATAAGCTATTTAATATTTTCATTTTCGAAACGAGGCAAAACACCTTGTTCAGTTCCGCCACTCAACAAACAGAGTTTACAATCACACTTTGTCACACACATACGAAACAAAATGATATCCAAACTAGTTCATATAAATGGCTGAAAATAATTTATTTTCGAGTACCAACATTAAAACGTTCTATATTACCATTCACACCACGTCCACAGCTCTTTATTAACTGTGCAGCTCAAACTCAATTTGGCGTTGAAGGGATTACGAGGGGGCTACGTGTTTCAGCCATTGTATCGAAGAAAATATAGCTGTGCTAAGATTGGTGCTGAGCACAAGCACGTACGGAGTATCTATTAATATCGTGAAGTGAGAAATTGCAAACGTATCGAGATATTTACTGCGTTGCTTACGAGTCCGCTAATATTACAGTCGATCTGCTAAAGAAGCAACATTTGTAGGAACAAGCCGTATCCCGCACATAGCAGGGTTGGGGGAACCTTGTATTAGTCTTTTATAGAGTAGTTAAAACTGTTTCATTTAAAGTGGTGCTGACACTTCCATCCTGTTTACTTAAAGATAACGTAACATAGTTCGTTGATTTCTATTTATTTAAATTGTCACTGTGGTAAATTTTAATAAATGTGATGTTTTTAGTGACACTCAAAATGTTAAGACGAGTCCATTGACGTTATATAGGAACATACATACATACATAAATATAGAGACTGATACACACTATTATTATTTATTATCTTCATTTGCGTCACAAAGTTTGGTAAAAAGCTAAAATAATTGGAATTATATAAAAAAAAATTCGAAGAATTTTAGTGCCATACAACTGCCAAAGTGGAGATGCCAAACAGTGGAGATGATGAAATAAAAAAATTCTGATTACCAAATCTACAAAATCGTATTAACAATACAAGAAATCTTACGAGTATATATTTGGCGGAAAATAGGGAACGGAGTGTGTTAACACTAGATTCCCTTTGCGTATCATGCTATTTGCGGGATACAGCGTGAAGCTGAAATCTTATATACATTGAACATAATATATGTATGTTAAAGCTAATCTAAATCTCATTACTTTTGACTGTGTTAGTGCTAATGGCGGACCCGTATCGCAACAACTTATGCCGACCATTTGTCACATGACAAAAGACATGTCTCTGTGGACTTGTCCGCAATAACTTTATATATACATAAAGCCCGGCATATGTCTAATTTGTATAATCCTAGTATATTAAAATACTACTAAATAAGAAAATATACAAAGTCGCCAGAATTTGGCGGAAAGTGGGCAGCGGAGTGCCTTAACACTAGGCTCTCTCTGTCTACTCTGTTACATGTGGGAGAGTGGAGCTGGAAAAGGAAAACAGGTTTTTGATTATGTTTAATATATTTATAAGCTTCATCTCCTGTACCGCACATCCGGTTAGGAAGAGGGTACCTAAAATTAGGACGATCCGTTCTCCTCTTTCACTTCAAGATATTGTTGACATGTGTTATGTGACAGAACTTAACGCCGCTCTTTGTGTAGCTGTAGCGTGTACAAGCGTATGCTATACGCTGTGCTACAAGCTGTCTCAGCTGTAAGATTATTATTATTTACTAGCGGCCCGCCCACGGCTTCGCCCGCTTAAAATACATGATTATTGATTTAAGCAGAATTGATTGACAACTATAATAAAATAAAATAAATAAATAAATCAGCTTCACGCTGTATCCCGCACACAGCAGGGTAGGCAGAGGGAACCTAGTGTTAAGACACTCCGTTCCCCACTTTCTGCCGAATTCTGGAGGCATTGCGTGTTGAGTGGCAGAACTCAACGCCGCGCT
>JAATLQ010016784.1:0-13657 GCA_013421005.1 Heliconius erato x Heliconius himera | reverse complement strand
AGACTAAGACTAAGGTAAGCAACAGGTTTAAAACACGGAAAGCCATATTTAAAAGCATTAAAATCTCCTCTACACCTAGAACACTAGCAAGTGACGTCTCTTATTTGGTTATCTGATGAATTTTCAAAAGGTAAATGATCGTGAACCAACCCCTGGACAGAGGTCCAGAAGAGGTGAAGCTAAGAAGTTTACTAGTATTAGCTTACAAAGTGATTAAATTAATTTGCTTAAGTATGCATTTTGCAGATATTGACATTAAAGCACTCGCTCTATGCACATTTCAATTCGCTATCATTAAAGAAAATGTCAGAATATACGTATAGATACATATGGTACTAAATTGCAGTAAAAATCGTATATGGATTTAGTTTCCTTGTGCTGTACTTTTTTTTTTTTTTGTCGTTTAATATATTTGTTGCTACAATAATTAAATTACATAATGCTGATCCTAATCCTGACCTGATCCTGATCCTGACTCGATTGAGACTACGTTCTACTTTCAATGTATGATATAGGAGCTAAGATAAATCAATAAATCTTCTGGTTTTTACTATTTCTTAAAGGCTTATCGAATATCCTAATACAAACAATCAATAGCATAGCATAACAGAAATATTCGCGTATTTTTTTAATATTACATAGCTTCATTTATTTAAGAAGCCGACCATAATTTTACTCAGATTTTTTTTTCTTAATTTTAGTTGCCGATTCGAAATATTTTCACTCAAAACTCATTATAATCAAAAGAGCAAAATTTATAGTCTGTTTCTAATCCCAATTATATATTTCAGCACATTTATTTGCTTTTCTAAGTCAATTTTCTACAATTTACAATTTAGGTGTTGATCGTGTCAAACTGCAGAATTACATTTAAACAATCTAATATTTTTTTATATTATTATTAACTAAAATATGACTAATCTCTATCTTTTATACACAAATTTATAAATCTGAACATTGCCTTTGTATACCAGTAAGAAGTTCTTTATTCAACAACTCTTTATTTCATCGACGCGCTTTATCACATCAGACGAACTACTCATCAGAAGATGTAGACGAATCTTACGGCCGCGAAGATCTCTTCTAATGTTTTGTATTTTCAATAAATTGCCCTTTTCGTTTCTCATTGCCCTCATTCCACTGGGTGGTTCCTCTGGGGTGTCAGCAGTCTCAGCATCCGACTCCATATCCCTCAAATTAATGCAATAAATTTCATTAAAAACTAATTAAAACTAATTAATATAAAATCATTACAGTCGTAGAACAAGAAATGCAAATAAAAATCGTTTAAGTCTTACTAATGAAAGCGTAGAGGAGACGGAAATTAGACGGTAATTTAAATATTTTTATTGTGAGGGATGTGTGTCCATAATGATATTAATCCTTATCCTTTTAAATAAGTTCTTAATTTTCTACGTTAAACAAAGATAAACTTTGCTCTTTACAATATTTCGAAATTACAAATAGGTTTAGAGAAAAGCTATATCGACTCATGTTTAACCCTTAGGTACTTACTTACTTTCAGTATATATATAAGTATATTAGTTACCTTTTGGCCATTTAATATAGATTAAAATGTTGTTTACTGTTTTTCATTTCAATAAGTACTTTAAAAGATTAGTAGCACAGATTTAAAATTACGGTACTAAAAAATTCTTGCTGTGTGACGGCTCGCCCACCACGCGTCCCCCCGCGCCCCGCAACCTTTTGCTTATAAAAATGGATCCGCCGCACCCGCCTGGCTTCTTCCCCCGGGCATGGAAGGAAGGCCTGGTCATCATGTTGCCCAAGGCTGGAAAGAGCCCGCAGCTTGAGGGATACCGATCTATAACCCTCCTTAGCGCGGTCGCCAAGCTGTTCGAGAAGTTATTCCTCTCACTTCTCCAGTCGCACATCCACCCACGAAGCGAGCAGTTTGGCAAGCGGGTATACCACTCTGGTTATACTACGAAAGGAGAGTGCAATAATAGTCTTCTTCGACGTAGCGCGCGTATTCGACCGCGTTGGCACCCGGGCCTACTTTATTAAGTGCTCAGAGCTGGCACCCCCCAGCACGTCGCGCATGTCTTTGCCTCCCTGCCTCAGTGACAGGACATTTTCCGTGAGAGTTGAGAGTTCGAAGTCTAGCAGCGACTCTATCGCTGCCGTTGTTCCGCGAGTATCACTCAATGAAAAATCCTGCAGGTGGTTCAGAACCTCATTCTCCGTCGAGTGACGCAAGCGCCATACTAAGTGAGGAACACCACGCATCATCGCAACATAAAAATAGAAAGCCTGGAGGTACACATTGGTCGTCTCGCGTCCAACGCATTCCGCTGCGCCAATGTATCACCTGCACCTAAGGAGCAGCACTCCGTGGCACACCCGGCCGCCCGAGGTCAGACGTAAGACTACTTCCGAGGGACTTTCTATTCTCCTCCAAATCCGACTCATGAACCTTGGTCGCTTAAGATGGGCCTCCCTCAGGAAACTATAATCCTTTCAATTTCATACTGTGTCAACGCCCAGATGTCGTTCGGAGCTACTACGGAGATGGACGAGAATGCTTTAATTCTGCGCCTGGCTCTATAGCAAAGTTAATTTAGAAGCGATTGCACATATTTTGGAGTTATCCAATAATTATAATGTATTTCAACGCGACATAGTTGGTTACATCTTTCGTTTAAGTATTTTTGGGTAAGAGAATAGTAGGTAGTCTGTTGTTTATAATTTCTTTCGTTAAGGTTTTCTATTTAAATTGTCATTTATTTAAGTGTGTTTTTTTGAACAATTGGAACATCCTTATTGGAACTACGAAAATGCGGGTTGCATTAAGGTTTAAATGAAGAGAAAAGGAAGAAAGAAGGAAGACAGCGGGCATCCGCTGGATTCAGAGGGCGCAGGACCGGGCGGAGTGGCGAGCATTAGGGGAGGCCTATGTCCAGCAGTGGACTTCGAAAGGCTGATGGATGGATGGATGGATTAAGGTTTAAATAATTTTCACATTAGTAATCTTAAGTGTTTTGCAAACATAGGTACATTACATGAATAATTCAGTAGTTAAAGCGGGCGAAGCCGCGAGCGGGTCGCTAGTATTAAGTACATACAAAAAACTATTTAAACATGAAATCATCCTTATTTTTCCATTGAAATAATGAATCTATGATATTAAGTCTTTGTTAAATCTGTTTTCCAGATATTAATACTCGTTTAAATCGTTATTTTAAAACGACTAAATTATCATCTATATATATAAAACAAGTACCTGACTGACTGAGGTAAGACGCACGCACAGCCGCTGATGGTAGAAACGTGAAATTTGGACAGATGTTTTTTTTCATAATCTGGACATCCACTAATAAGAATCTTTAAGAAAATTGAACCCTAAAGGGATAAAATAGGGGCTGAAAATTTGTATGGTTTTTTTTTAATCGGCACCGATTTTTATAATATTTGAAATTCAGACTCCTAAAAATATTTCATTGAACACGTTTCATGCTTTTTTAGAATTCACCCCGTAAGGGTTGAAATAAGCGGGCGAAACTGCGCGCGCCCACTAGTATTAAATAAACGTTTACAAATATCGTTCTATTATAAGGTATTAATTACATAATGTTTTCATAATATAATGTAGGTTGACAATTATTGCAGATATTTTATTTATTAATCAAGAAAATATGGAAAATTACCTCGTTATAAACTCTCAATCTCTCTCTTCGTCCTCAGAGAAAAATATATAATATTAGACGTTAAATTTAATTATACTTATCAAACATTAATTATACTTACGTTTTGCATTAGAAAATAATTGAAAAATAAAAATCAAATCAGATTCACGCTGTATCCCGCACGCAGCAGGGTAGGCAGAGGGAACCTAGTGTTAAGACACTCCGTTCCCCACTCTCTGCCGAATTCTGGAGGCATTGCGTGTTGAATGGCAGAACTCAACGCCGTGCTTTGCTTCGACACCAGAACGAAGAGATGGAAATATAAATTTAAGTGAATATTTCATGTCCTCGAGTGAGGACTTCTTCTTTATATTTTTGTTTTACAACAATGAACTTTTTGTAACACTGTAAGTGATAACCGTGCATTGTGTTACTATTTAAGAAAATGTTACTGTATATAAAATTCATTTTTTGGCGAAACAACAACATAATTTTACACTTCAGACTCATTATTAAATTTCACACGCATTTTCGCATAAAAAACAGATCTTCATTTTTGTCATGTTAATGTTGCACTGTTATTGCATTTAGAAACAATACATCTACGAAAATAAAATTATTGCATTTTGTTTGCTTTGTATACCGCCACAAAATCTTTATCGATATTAAAAAGTAGACAACTAATTGATATTTGTCGACTCCTGGTCATAAACCTTAAATAGCGTTTATTATTCGGCATTGCTGTCAAAATTTCTTAGAATTTATTTTTGATAAATTAATTTTGTTTATTATAATTCTATCATATATATTTCTTTCAATGCAAATTCTTAAAAGTTGCGTGAGAAAAAAAAGATTGCGGCAACCGTTATCAAAAAAAACGAGAAAAAAAAATCAAACGAGCAGAGGACAAAGAGAGAGAGAGAGAGTATATTGAAATGTTATTTTCCATATTTTCTTAATTAATAAAAACATACGCAATAATTGTCGCCCTTCATTATCTTAAGGAAACATGATGTAATTAATACCTTATAATAGATTGATATTTGTGCATTTATTTAATTAGATAATTTAGTCGTTTTAAAATGATAATTTAAATTAGTATTAGTATTTAGAAAACAGATTTAGCAAAGACTTAATATCATGGGTTCATTATTTCACTTGAAAAATAAGGATGATTTCGTATTTAAATAGTTTTTGGTATGTTCTTAATATGATTATAATCATCATTTAATAGGTAAAAAGCTAGAATAAACATTAATTTTAAGATTGACCTTCTATTGTATAATATTTTACTTTAAAACATAAGGCAAATCGTCTATTCTCAGTCAAACGGGATCAGAATAAAATATTTCAAATGATGGCAACCTTTGCTTGCGGCAGTTATTTTGCAGGCAACCATGTGTTTTAGTGATGAGAAAAAAATAAGCTTTAATTTGATATATAATTCATTAAAAAAACACATGAGTGCAAATATTAACATTAACTGACCTCTTTAAACCAGGCAACCCTGGGCTTGCGGCAGACTGAGAGCTGGCAACCATTGTTTTTCTAATTCCTTATGTGATTTTCTTTCAAATGATGTGCGATTCACATAAAAAACATATGAGTGCAATTTTCTCCAAAAACGAGTTACGAAAAACATTAATTAAAGGTGATTGCGGCAGGATTTTTTTGGGCAACCCTAGTGTAATCTATTCTACTATCATATATCATTCATAAATATAAGTTTCATTAGAAAATCTGATCCCTACAGTTTTAAGTGATGGGATCTCCACCTTTAATATGGTGCCATTTGATATTAATACCAAAAGCGGCATTTACATATTGTCCCATTTATATCGGCATCGGTACAAGTACTAGGTATATGACCAGCCAGGTATCGTGTCGGGAAACTTTAATATTAATGGGTCGATTCCCATCCGGGGAATAAATTATTTAATATTTCCATTTCCTCCTTTATCAAAGATAAAGCGCGGTGTTGAGTTCCAGAGTTCTAATCGTCAGCACGTAACGTCTCGAAAAGCCGGCGGAAATTAGGGAAAAGAGTGTCGTAACCTAAGGTTCCCTCTGCGTACATTGCTATACGCGAGTGACAGGGTGAAGACATAAGTACAAAATATAATAAATTGATACTATACTTCGATCTTTTGTATTTTTTTACTTTTTGATTCTTTTGTACTTCAATCTTCAACGTTCACTGCGATTTAATAAAAAATGTTCTTTTTAATATAAAAGTTCTAATAACGGAAACGAATTGTTAGTTGAGAACGCTTGAGCAGACTCACAAAGAACTAAATCTTGGAAAACATCGGCGATTCATTGCTGAGCGCGCGACAGAATCGATTACGCTGTCGCAACTTAGGTTTCGAGGCTTTTAAGTTTTCCCTTAAGGATTGCAATTTTAGATATTTATTAACTTAAGTGTTTGAGAGAGTATTGCCATTGTGACGGAGTTCTTTTCACTGCTTTAACTTTAACGGGAATATTTAAAACAAAAATATCTCATTTGTATCAGCAAAAAATTGAGAAAGATGAAAGGACCAAAAACTAATAATACTATGTGTATTATTAGTTTTTGGTCCTTTACGTTTGTAAAGGATTCGAGTGCACTATTTCTCAAATTTTATTTCGCTTCATATTTTATGGCATTGAATATATTATAGTATTTTATTATTATCAGTATTATAATATATTTTTTTATTTTTACGAAAGGTGCAAATAGACACAAAAAAATTTACATTTTTACCAGTTTTAAAACTGAATCAATGGTAATATATTCCATTAATCATACTATACATACAAATAGTACAGATAGTCTCAAGTGACTGATTGTACAAGCTGTGGTTAGGCACGATCACGTACTAAGTGCGGCTGAGGAAGTGCTGATTTACAAAGTGGAAAATCTAAGCGCATTATAGATTTAATGGAAATCGTGCGCCCGCATTACCAATTTTTATAGATTTTTTTTGCTAATTTTTATTCATATTCTCGAATGGATTAAATATTTTAGAACATTAAGAGAGAAACGAATAATATATTTGTATTCATTATGAAATGTTTAAATTTAAAGATACATACATATTATAAATTCTGTTGTACTAAATTCTGTGTCCTGATTATATAATTTAACAATATGAACTACTGTAACAATATGAACTTTGGGCATCATGCAATAGAGTAAAAAAATAATAATATTCACGGTAAATCAGCTTCACGCTGTATCTCGCACACGACAGAGTAGGCAGAGGGTACCTAGTGTTAAAACACACCGTTCCCCACTTTCTGTCAAGTCCTGGAGGCCTTTATACATTACACGTCCAACAAAAACAATTTCACAATAAATGAAGTAAGAAACTTGATGCGCCGATAGTAGACAAGACAACACTCGAAAGTAAACTTGAGAAAGTCGTATAACTGAGGCGGCTTCTCTAAATAAAGATGGAGACGTCAATAGAACGGTTTAATTTACTTGAAAATGAGACAGCGGTGGTTTGGACATGAAGTCGTGAGAAACAGTAATGAGGCAATCGGTTGAAGATGTTGGAGGGAATTGCTAGCAACTGATTTGTGGTGACCTTCCAAATAAACTTGAAGAAATAATTAAATTCTGACTTAAGACGAAAAGTTTATGCGATAAGAACGTGATCTGTGTCTTTAAGTCAAGAAATTCTGTGATAAAACCTTAAAACCTCTGTTGAATATCTATATAAAAGATTTCATCTTCAAATTAAATTTAGTTTGACTTACTTTATAATATAGAATAGTTTAGATTTTGCATATTACATACTTATATTTATTTTACTTGTCGTTTTAGTTGGAGTAAAATATAAAAAATTGTTCGTTTGACTGCCACAATACGGAACCTATGTTAATTTGTAAAGCACAATCTGTCCTTTTCATCATATTTCTCACGTGGAGATTACAATGTTAAAATTTATCTTCCGTCGTAATAGTACAGTACAAATAATGCTAAAAGCTATATTCACTTACATAATATACTTTCATTATTTTCCTGTACGTATTTAGTTTTTTATAAGATTATATTTAATTAATCCTAATGAACTATTACGCTTTGTTTTATTTTTTCTTTTTAGTTTTATGCAGTTGGTTTCCAATACAGGCTTATATCGATACAAGGGTTAGGTAGTAAATTGAAATTCGAGTTTGAGGCTACAATTGGCATGTTTGATCATCAAACGGAACCATTTCGGGGATTTGTAGGACCCTCGTAAAATACTCCGGAAAACGAAAGGTTTATCTCTAGCGGCCAGCTCGTGGCTTCGCCCGCTTAAAGTTGTGAATTATTTGTTTGTTTAAGTACAGGGAATTACGTTCCTGTTTTAATGAATAATGTATGCTTGCAGCGCACTTAAAATTTCTAATGTGAAAATTATTAAAACCATAGTGGCATTTTCGATTTTCATTAAAATTATTAATAAATATTATTAGGGACATTTAACAAAGTAATAAAATCAGAAACAATGACATTTAAAAATTTTGTCTGTTTGTTGGTTTTTCTGTTTGTCGACGATTATCTCAGAAACGACTTAAGAAGCGAAAACGCGAGCGGTAAAATTGGTTTAATTCTTTTTATTTATTTTTTATTGTAATATTCATTCGTCATGTATGAATGGTGTAATGATTTATTATAAGATAACTGACTTATTATAAGAGATTAGAATTTGATCAAAATACATTTTAATTTTTATCTTAGAATGATTTTTTTTGTTTAATTGCTTCTAATAGTTATTACAGCGCATGCAAGATAAGAATATTTTAGAAAATTGTTTAATTCTATTAGAATTATAAAAACTATCAACATTTTTGTAGTTAATAAAATATTTTAAAATACAGCTTAACATTTAAAGTTTGTTTCATCAAAATTCTTTCATTATAAAAAAGTTATCGTTATTTGAATAAAGTCAAGGCATTAGTTTGCCTGCGTACTTACAATAAATGTATAATTGTTTCTAATAAATTTTTATTTTTTATTTTTTTTGCTTGGCATTACTCGATAAAAAGGAGTCCAAGATGATGTCATCCTGTTTTTTCGTTGATATAGATTAAAGAAACATAATTAAAAGCACAAATCAGTTCAGTTCTACATTTGTGGCTATTTGGTTTGGCCACGTTAAGCGACGGCCTTAGAAGTAACTATAAGCAAACAAGTGCCTTGTTATAACAGTCCCTGGAATGGGACCTTCTGGACCTATAAGGAAGCGCTGGTTGGATGTCGTGATACAGGATATGAGAGACAATTGTCTAACCACCGAGGACGCTAAAGATCGTGCAAAGTGGAGTAGTTTAAGTAGGAAGGCAGACCTTGGCAACAACCGGAGGAAAGAATGCCAGGAGGAAGAAGATTAATATAAGAGATAAACTCGAATTTATTTAAAACATTTGTTATTATTTTGCATTCGTAAATGTATTCAAAATATATACGACAATAAAAGCGATAAATCGTATACGTAAAGGTATAACAAAGCGCGGCGTTGAGTTCCGCCACTCAAAATGCAATGCCTCCAGAACTCGGCGGAAAGTGGGGAACGGAGTGTCTTAACACTAAGTTTCCGCTGCCTTTCCTGCTGTGTGCGGGATACAGCGAGAAGGTGATTTTTTTTACATACCTGTACATTTACCATTTACTTCCTGCATGCATAATTACTTACCGTCTATTTGATCCGACACTTAGAGGAGGATTTGTATGAATGATTAAATGAGCTTTCAAATGTCGCCATAACACAAAGCTCCTTTGGCGTAAGTTTATTAATATCAATAATGAAATCGTCTTAATCAAACACTGTTCTGGTTTAATTATATTAAATTAAATTAAATCAGCTTCACGCTGTATCCCGCACATAGCAGGGTAGGCAGAGGGAACCTAGTGTTAAGACACTCCGTTCCCCACTTTCTGGCGAATTCCTGAGGCATTGCGTGTTGAGTGGCAGAACTCAACGCCGCGCTTAACCTCGACACCAGAGCGAAGAAATTGAAATATAAATTTAAGTAAATATTTCATCTCCCCGAGTTGGGATCGAACCCACAACCAGTCGGTTTTACAGTCACACATCGTGCCGCTCCACCACGACTGGCCTCTGTTTAATTATATATAATCATGTTATCAATAAAGAGAGGTGGCAAAGCAACCACAAGATTTAAGATAACATGATAAAATATTGAATTTGATCAGTTAAAGTTAGGTTCGTATAAGAAACAGCTACTTGCAAAACAAAACAAAATTGGAATTTTATGACAGAATGTAGGATTAGACTAAAAAAAGTGTTCAATGACACGCACGCACACTCACGTAAGAAAGTAAACATTTATTTATTCGACATAATAGCTTTTTTTGTTTTGACTGCCGATAATATGTCAAATACTGCTACAAAATGGTGGTAAGTGGAATAGAGAGCTCACAATAGATTCTATCAACCTCTTCATCATTTTATATGGCTCCATTCGAGGGTCAGTGCGTACAACGGTTATTGTCTCTCTGATCCGCCGTTTGACGCATCGCCAGAACTAAGATGTTAATCGTGCGTATTTCGTTTGAATTGAGTTTGCCTTTGAATAGAAACACGGGAATACTTTATAAAAAACCCGACTGCAAAAAACTAAAACAAAACAAACGTATTGCGTTTTTTTAACCAAGTATGGGTAAAAAATAGATCCCGGCTGTTAATCCTAATGAACTATTGCGTTTATTTTTTTTTTCTTTTTAATTCGATTTTTTTGTTTTTTATAATATATTTTTTATTTCACATTTATTACAGATACAGACATTACCTTCTTTTACGTCGCGCAGTCGGGGAAAAAGCACTTATTCATTTATACCACTAGCTATATCTAATTTTGTTAACATAATTAATCCACAGACGTAATAGAAATTATAATAAGCCACTTAACATATTCTTAGTGATGCACAAAGTAGTCATTTATATACCTACTATGTAAAATATATTTGTATGCACTTTGGCTGTGTTTTAACAATTATGATAGTAAAATCAAAATACATCCATGCTTCAATTCCACGTGGCATTGTCATAAAATCTACATATATTTGCAGTTTTCCTGTTATTATAAGAATTTTATGACATGAAAAATTGTTTATTTATAGTCTATTCGCTACTATCTTGAATTCCTGCTAAAAGTTCTTTTGTGTAATAATTACTCAAATATTACATTCATATACTTCATAATGATAATTTGACTTGTATTTATTGTTATATTATTAAGGACTAGCTTTTGAGAGAGAAATTTCTTCGTATATTTTAAATTTTCATTACATTACATTACATTATTAGTCGATTACTTAATTTTTAATAAAGCCTGTACATATTTATTGTTAATAAATGTGTATAAGTGAATAACAAAGAAACTTTTTAATATATTAAAGTTTATCATATGCAGTTCCCACTACTTTGATATGTTACACAATAGCACAATAACAAAAGTGAAATTCTAACAAAGGCTGCATAATACAATACGTTAGCATTTACCCTCTCAACTTTAGTACAATGTACATACAGCTATGTATGGCGTTTTACCGTAATTTCCTGTTTAAACAATACTAAGTCACTTATTTTATGATAATTCTACTAATATAAATGCGTTTTATATTCGTTAAATTCACGCTGGATCTCTTATATGGGGACGCAGAGGGAACCTTATATCAGGACACTCCGTCAGATTCTGTGCCGCTCCGCCATCACGGCCTCAATTTTTATCATCGCTTCGTTCTTATAATGTTTGTGTTTTAAATAAAATTATTTTAATACGAAGTCTCAAACCCACCATACCAATGGGCAAGATACTATCAGCTCACTTTGCAATAATCCAGGGTAGTACGCGAGGCAATTAAGAAATCGTTGGCGGTAGTTTGATATAATAATTATGTCAACTGACAGACGAATGCCACCTCAGTCTACCCGTTACCACGGACTACTGCAAAGTGTTCGAAACATCGGGTTTCCAAAAATTTGATATTATAATCAAATGTATGCGATTAATCTGGTTAAAATACTTTCATTTAAAATGTGTAATAATCGTGAAAACCAAAGAACTTACTTATAATATATGTGTTATTTCACTGTGCCTACTTCATTAATAGTAATGTAAAATAAGTATAAATTTTATAGTTCGATTTTATCGTTTTAGATAATAAAAGGTTAATTTGAAAAAGATAGCATAGTGTATAAAGTTGAACTTAAAATATTAACGTGTGATTTATTCATTGAAAAATTATAAAATAATAAAAATAACATAAATATGGTTATTCTGTGTTACATTTAAATATATAATATATATAAATCTTTTCAGATTTCAAATAGGTAAAAAAAATCTTCAGCATTTTTTATTGGATTCTACAGAAAATATATGAAGGAATTATCCATTTTAATTAAATTGAAAGAACTTATAAATAAATAACTTACGTACAACAAAAACTATATTCCAAACTTAAAAATATGACGGCTTTTTTATACATTTACAATCGGACAGCGTCCCTTTAGAATCCAAACGAACGCTGTCCGACTGTAAAACCATTCTCATACATAGGAGTAGCTGTCGACGCTACAAACAAATCACAAAACGGATTTCGAATGGTTCACAGTGGACGCTTGCCATTCTACAGATATGTATATAGCTGAGATGAGTTTTTCCCGTTTGTCTTTTACTTTTACCAAATCAAATCAAATCAGCTTTACGCTGTGTCCGGTACACAGCAGGCAGAGGGGACCTAGTGTTAAGACACTCCGTTCCCCACTTTTCGCTGAGTTCTGGAGGCATTGCATGTTGAGTGGCGAAACTCAACGCCACGCTTTGCCTTTACACCAGAGCGAAGAAATGAAAATGTACATAAATATTTTATTTCCTCGAGTGGGGATCGAACCCACAACCAGTCGATTTTACAGTCACGCTTTGTGCCCCTACGCCACCACTGACCTATTTCAGTTATATTTGTAAGTAGATTCATATAATTTTGTTCATATTTTTGAAGTAAAAATATTTATGCTTAGCTCCTTATTGGTTATTATAAATTTTTAGCATATAAGAAATATGGACGTAAATCTTAATTTTTCCATAGAAAAATATTTATACTAGAAAAATAAAACACAAAATATTTCTTAATCAGGAACTTCTAAAGAACACATTTTGTGTAATTATTCATATTAAAACATTTCCTTAAGCTTAAAAGTCTAGTTATATTTAACTACAGCTTTAAGCTGGATTATTAATTAAAATTAATGAAAGGGTTCATTTGAAGCCCAACATCAAACTTGTTTATATGATTAATGGGTTTTATTCTCATAACCTACTAACAATTATTTCATTGAGCGATAATATAAAGTGTAACAGATAATATAATACCTCGCATTACACCACCCGCTATTTAATATAATTATATTCTGCCTTATACTACTCAATACGATATGATTTAATTAACAATAATAATTTATGATGATAATTATAAAGTGGCGGAACTCAACACCGCGCTGTGCCTGGTGTCGACCAGAGCGAAGAAATGCAAATATAAATGTAAATAAATATTTTATTTCCTCGAGTGGGGATCGAACCCACAACCAGTCGATTTTACAGTCACACTGTGTGCCTCTGCGTTACTACCGGCCTCTTTGAAGAAATTAAGTTATTTATATTTTCCTGGAAGCAAAAACTAGCTTCTACTCGGGAGTTCACTAGCGATGATGTATTAATATGATAATTGAACAGTGAGCTGACCGTCGTCTTTATATAAGGTAATCAGTTTTACGGTGTATCCTGCACACGGAAGGGTAGGCAAAAGAAACTTAGTATTAAAACACTCCGTTCCCCATTTTCCGCCGAATTCTGGAGGCATAGCGTGTTAAATGGCGGAACCCAACGCGGCGCTTTTCCTCGATATCAGAGCGAAGAAATGAAAATATAAATAAATATTTTATTTTCTCGAGTGGGTATTGAACCTACAACGTTTACAGTCACACACCTGTGCCTCTGCGCCACGACTGCGATGA
>JAATLQ010016783.1:0-15435 GCA_013421005.1 Heliconius erato x Heliconius himera | reverse complement strand
TTATTTAAAAAAAAAATTTTGTAAACCAACTGTTGTCGTTATTTATTGCGCAGTGGCAGCGACAGGTTGTGGGTTTCATTCCCAGTCAAGAAAATGAAATATAAGCTAAAAAATACATAACAATATAATATATTCAGTAATATAAATAAAAAAATAATTACAGATCACATTTCAATTCCGCGTTACTTTCAACAGTAATTACTTTAGTTTTATTCAAAGCCTGTGAAATGTTGAAGCAGACCGCTCTAGTCTAGGCTAGTCTATTTTTCCAATAGAACGTGATGAGTTCCGTCAATATCGGTACACGTTGAAAAGCGCGGGTTGCATAATATATAAAACTCCATATTCCAATAAAAGTACTTTAGAATAGTCTTTCCATTCACTTATATCTTTATATGAAGTTGAATTTTCCCTACTTCATAGGGTTTGATGTAGTTATTTCCAACAAAATGTGGTAAAATTTTATTTCTTACCTCCTCCTATAATTATTAAAAGCAAATGCCAGATAAGTCGTGGCGCGGGGGCACTAAGTGTGTCTGTAAATCGACTGGTTGTGGCTTCGATCCCCACTCGAGGAGATGAAATATTTATTTACATTTATATTTTCATTTCTTCGCTCTGGTGTTGAGGAAAAAGCGCGGCTTTGAGTTCCGCCACTCAACACGCAATGCCTCCAGAAATTGACGGAAAGTAGTGAACGGAGTGTTTTAACACTAGGCTCCCTCTGTGTATCCCGCATGCAGCACATGCGGGATACAGCGTGAAACTGATAAAAAAAAATTAAAAGCAAATTAATAGATATCATCGTGACATCACCTTCCACAACAACTTTGAAAAATAGTCAAGAACCACCGAATAAATACGTCGAAATTTACATACTGGAAAACGAAATTATCTTAATGGGAGCCGAATGTCCTATAACGCTAGGTTCCCAGGTTCCTTCTGCCTATCCTAAAAATACAATACTTCCCTGTCCTTTGAAAGCTTATTTAAGTAGATAACAAATAATTGTAATTGTTTTTATCTATTAAGTTTAATCAGGATTTTTCTATTCTGATAAGACTTAACACGTCTCAGCCATTTTCCCTTTATCAATTTATTTTTAATTGTTATACTTAGTCATTAAAACTTTGAGAACTCTTGTAATTCTACCATATAAAGCAGTCCAAAAATGTAAACAGAGCGATTTAACGAGGCAGATGTGATTAACAACTTGAGAGTTTCAAATTCGTTATAAGTTTGGGAAGCAAATGAGACGAGGTGGACTTTGCGGATTTATAAATTGTTCAACATTAGTAAGAACTCATCGTTTATTACAGTTGAAGATAGCAGTAGGCGACGATTTGAGAATTTTATTGTTACTTGATAAATTCTGTAGAATTAGACTTGGATTTTTTTTTATTTCCTTACATTGAATACGTAATGTATAAAGAAAAATAATAAATCTAAATAAGTCAGCTTCACGCTGTATCCCGCACACTGCAGTGTAGGCAGAGGTAACCTAGTGTTAAGACACTCCGTTCACCACTTTCTGCCGAATTCTGGAGGCATTGCGTGTTGAGTGGCAGAACTCAACGCCGCTCTTAACCTCGACACCAGAGCGAAGAAATGGAAATATAAATTTAAATAAATATTTCATCTCCTCGAGTGGGGATCGAACCCACGACCAGTCGGTTTTACAGTCACACTTCGTGCCGCTGCACCACGACTGGCCTAGTATAAAGAAAAAATAATATATAAAGGAAAAACATTAATATAATAATAATTTAAATGAATACCATGGTTCGACAGTTGAAATGTCACTGAGCAAATAGAATAGATAAAAATCATTTGCCTTTCTATTTCTATTCAAAAGTTAGTAGAATGCTAATATATTGGCTTTAAAGAAAATAAGTAGAGATAAATGAGTAAAAAAAGGTTTAAAAAGTATATATAATATATTATAGCTTGTTTACAACAAGTTTTTTTTTTCCTATAAAAACCTTGAACATCATATCGTAATCCAAACAATTGACCGTGACAGATAAATAAACAATTTATATTAACATTTTAAAATTTTATACGCTGATGGAAAAGTATTCTATTTGAATAATTTTTAGCATTTTTATTATAAGAGGCCAGTCGTGGCGCATTAGTAAAAGTGTGTAACGTCGACAGATTATGGATACCGTTCCCACTCGAGGAAATGAAACATTTAATATTTTCATTTCACCGCTCTGGTGTCGAGACAAAGCGCGGCGTTAAGTTCCGTCACTCAACACGCAATACCTCCAGAATTCGACGGGATCGGAGTGTTTGAGCACTAGGCTCCCTCTGCCTACCCTGCTAAACGATATAGATCGTGAATCTAAAAAAAAGACACAAAATTTATGCTAATTTTAATACATTGTTATATTCTTTAAAAAGTAACAATCGTCGCTTGAGAACGTCGTCTTTTGTTATTTTCTTTCACAGCAATGTTCTACTTTCAAAGTCACATCGTCTAACACTTGAATATGATTCCATCTCGAGAGCCAAGTATAAAATATGTCGTAGATCTCTGTAAGCCCCTCTGAGGGAGTTCTACTCATCTTATGAGGGTTTAAATGGAACTGACGATACATTTACTAGTATATATTACTGAATCTAAATTTGGTATTTATTAAAATATATTATAATAATGGTAGAATAATAAGTAATAGATTTTTTTCTTATTCTATGTCACATATTATATTGAGTTATTCAATTTTAAAATATCGCTCTGATATCGTGGCAATGCGCAGCGTTCAGTTCCGCCACTCAACACGCAATGCCTCTAGAATTTAGTGGAAAATGGGGAACGGAGTGTTTTAGCACTAGGCTACTATAGCGTGAAGTTAAAAAAAATTAAACTTAATTAGCAAATAAGTCTTACTTGTCAGCGATAAAAACAGTTTAATATAGATGTATTGTTGTTTTTTTTTATATCTTTGACCCTTTAGGACAGAAATATATGTTTATAAAGATAATAATTTATTTTATTATATTTGTATTATTATATAAAAAGTAATACTCTTCCTGTTTATTTAGATAACAATAGACCTTTTTAAAGTTATTAGTGCTTATCTTTTAAGCGACAATATCTATAATGATAACATTTTAATCAAAACTATTATAAAAATAAAACGCTTTATTCCGCATATTTGCTATAGGTAGGTATACAGAACGTTGAGTCAAGACACTACATTTTCTAATCCTAGAATTTGTAGAATGAGTGGAGGAACTCAACGCCGCACTTTGTCTTCTTTGATTTGGGGAATTAGTGTGGAGATTGAACCCACAATCATTGTACTTACAGAAAAACGTTATCCCAATGCATGCAAAATATAAAATAAATAATATTTCATACATTACGAAATTATTTCTCTCTCCCTCTCTCTCTCTCTCTCCTTATAAATATAAATGGAGAAATACAATATTTTAAAAATTAACACAACATCGTTAATGTTTTAAAATAAAATGTAATTTAAAAAAAAACACTTATGTAATAAAATATTTTTCTTGTTTACTCTTGTATTACCATTATATCGGGACATATAATAAGACAATTCACGTGAAATTCGAAACATAAATTGAATCTATTTATAGTAAATTGATTCATACCGTAAAAAATTGAATTGAAAGGGTAATATTTATACAATATCCTCTTCCATTAGGACTGGGGCCGCGCGTGACCGAAATCGGGAAAAATGGAGAAATATCACTTAATCGTTGCCGCTGTCAAAACAAAAACATAAATATTACATATATTGCTGTTTTCTTGTGTTACTACTGTTTCACACTTTGTATAATGTAGGGGAAGATTTTGTCATATGTATACATTATAGGATTATAGGTACTTTTAAATATATGCTTATTGGTTTATGTCGAATATTGAAGTAGTTGTTTATTTTTTTAAAATCTTCACGCTGTATCCCGTACCATGTGGATTCGATCCCCACTCGAGGAGATGAAATATTTATTTAAATTTATATTTCCATTTCTTCGCGCTGGTGTCGAGGCCAAGCGCGGCGTTGAGTTCTGCCACTCAACACGCAATATCTTCAGAATTCGTCCGAAAGTAGGGAACGGAGTGTCTTAACACTAGGTTCCCTCTGGCTACCCTGCTGTGTGCGGGATACGCGTGCAGCGAAGCGTGAAGCTGATTTTTATTATTTTTTTTTTATTCTATACAATACTTCGGCAATGTATAAAATATCTGGGGCGTCCAGACAATGTATGAAATAACATTAATATTATTGTCCCTTAGATACTTTACTTTCTAATTATTTCTAGGCAATGTGTAAAATAAATAATATTTCATACATTACCTACACGTTTTTGGTATTCTTTACATTGTCGAGTTATTGTATAGAATACCCAACCATACAGATTGCCGTTAACCTTGAACATAGTTCATATTCGTCGAACTAACTACTAATATTTTTGCCTTTATCACAATTTTATGCGACACACTCGTATTCCTATAAGTACTAAATGGACTACAGAAACTAAAAAAAACAAGTCATTTGTTTAAACAGAACTGATTGGAAAAAGTTTTTAAATCGAACTTTATATCGCATGAAATGGGATCTCGTAGCTATAATTGCTCTCCCAGTACGTAATCAAAGTTGTAGTAGGTTTTTTAATAACTAGCTTATACTTTAATTTCGTTTATGTTGATTTAGACGTGCATCCAATAGAATGTCAAGCATTTTTTTTGCGTCACCCTGTATATAACACACAGCAGGGTAAGCCTAGGATAGTGTTAAGACACCCCATATTCCACCGAATTCTGGAGGCATTACGTGCCACGTGCCGGAACTCAACGCTGCGACTAGCGTCAGCATTTATTAATAAAGTAGAGCTATTTTTTGAGAAAATAAGGCAGTATAATTCTAGTATCCATACACTGCAACGTCTAGAGCAGTTACAGTCCATACTTTATTTACTATAATTTATTTAGTACGTTCATGTATGGTTTTTATGGCTTTGTTCTATTCAAATATTTTTTTTCTCCTCTATGACTTTCAACTGATTGATTAAGAAGAGTATTACAAAACGTCACTAGATCTTTAAAATATAATAAAATTCGTTTATTTTATTATATTTTAAAGATTTAGAAGTTTCACTCAACACGCAATGCCTCCAGAATTCGGCGGAAAGTGGGTAACGGAAATATCTTAATGGGAGCGCAGTGTCTTAACACTAGGTTCTTAAATTCGCTCTGCCGAACCTGCGATATGTGCGAGATACAAGGTGAAGCTAAAAAAAGGATATAAAAAATGAATTTCCTAATGTAAGTCTACATATATTATAAGTACATTTTATTTTTTCATAGCATATATTAATTTTTCGAACATTAAATTACATTAAGCGAAAGCAGCGTGCTCCCACAAAAAATAACTGTACCGTCTTTAAAATAATGACCTTTTAATACCTGGGCTCTAAAATGATCATTAACTCGCGCAAGGCGGAAAATTGTTTCAGTTATAATTAATACTCGTTTAACTAAAATCTACTTTTAATATATTTTGATTTAAATCAAAAGTGAAAATCTGCAGTACGCCGTATCCCTCATATAGCATAGACAGAAGGAACTAAGTGCTAAGACACTCCGATCCCAATTTTCCGTTGAATTTTTCGAGGCATTGCGTATGAGTATCGGAACTCAACGCCGGGTTTTAGCCTTAGTGCCAGAGCGAAGAAATTACAATATTAATAAATAATAATTCATACTCTCGAATGGGCATCGAACCCACAACCGTCACGTTACAGTCACACCCTTGTGTCCCTGCACCACGATGGCCTCAAGCTTTGATTTAAAGCTTTTGATATTCGGAAAAGAAAAGATGGTTTAAAAATTGGATCCTCAGATAAAGAATTAACAATTTCAGTGGCGCAATGCGACATTATACCTTGGAAATCCAATCTATAAGAAAGCTACTCTTACCATGTAACGTGAGTTTGCTAACACTGATCTGTTGTTGTTAGTTAAAATCTACTCTATTTTTTCATCATAAGAACGTATACTTATTTATTTATTTATTTATTTATTTATTGATCCACCAACATTTGTTTACATCAATACATACAAAAAAGATACATAATATATGGAATTAAAAACTAGGTGTAACAAATACTTACAGGTAGATACATCTTGCGATATTAGAGCGAAAATAAACTCCTACGCACAGGCACAAAACAAGTGAAAAGAAATTTAAAGAATATTAGAATTAATAAATTTTTTGGATGATTGGAATTCGGTGTTCAATATTAATCGAATTTTGCTACTATACTTATTGAACTGTATACTTATTGAACTATTAAACTATAATATTTGTTTGCGTTAGGCGTTTAGTTCCGCCACTCAACACGCAATGCTTCCAGAATTCGGCGGAAAATGAGGAACGGAGTGTAAGACACTAGGTAACACTAGGTTCCATCTGCCTACCCCGCTGTGTGGTGGAATACAGCGTGATGCTTAAAAAAATATAAAAAAATCACATCTTTATACAGGATTTTCTATAACGAAGTTTTAAAGTGCTCAAAACTTAAATAACATCTGGATTCGTAATAATAAACTCAATCCTACGTGTACAATATTTTTCACAGTATGTGAATATTAAGATAAATGACTTACGAATAAAAAGTGAGCTCGAATACCCATTATTTTTTGTGGTCATAAATCACAGGTTAACGACACGTTAAGCTCATCAGGTTAGCAAGAATCATTAAATCGCTGGGACAATATTGTAAAAGAAACGAAAGTATATTTTCATTAGTGATTTTCATTTTAATGGTATTTGGAATGAGTTCTTATAGTACTTTTGAGTTCTTATTCTATATTTTTGAAACGAATAACTAAAAAATTAAAATTAAATCAGCTTCACGCTGTATCCCGCACACAGCAGGGTAGGCAGAGAGAACCTAGTGTAAAGACACTCCGTTCCTCACTTTCTGCCGAATTCTGAAGGCATTGCGTGTTGAGTGGCAGAACTCAACTAAATGAATAACGGAGGGAAAGTTTTTATATACCTGATCCCCATCAGGTATATAAAAATAATCAAATATACAGATTTCTATTCAGATTTCGCTCTCTATCATTACAATGTTTTTTGTTTACTTTCACGCTGTGTCCTGTACATAACAGCGTAGTCAGAAGGAACTTGAGAACCTAGTCTTAAGAGATTTCCGTTCTCCACTTTTACACCGAATTCTGGAGGCATTGTATGTTGAGTGGCGGAATTCAACGCCGCGCTTTGCATCGTTATCAGAGCGAAGAAATGAAAATATTAAATATTTAATTTCCCAGAGTGGGGATTGACCCCGCCACGATTTCCTACACCCACAACACACACTATACAATTGTTGTCTAACAATATCCCTTTTGACCAAAACACATCTTAAACGACATTAAACAAAAATCTGGCGTTGTTAACGATAGACTTTTATAATAAGCCTAATTTAATGCTAAGGACTGTTACATTTCTTACCCATCTAAATATTTTTTTGTTTGCTGTATATTTCTCGAGTGGGATTTCTACCGATAATCATTATATTCAACTAGAAACTAGTTTATATTGTCTAAAAATATCGTCAATTATAAATTACCTTCAAACATTTTTAAATCATTTCACGGTTAATCTGAAATTTATGGGTAATCCAAACCAAAAATTAAATAGTCGTTTCATAAATAATATGAATTTATAATAATAATCAATAAAATTATACAATGAAGTAGATATATTATCTGTAATAATAATCACAAAAACCCTAGGATTAGTGATGGCTTAATATACAGATAAAACAAACAAACAATTTATTATAATTAAATAAAAAAAAATTAAATTAGCTTCACGCTGTATCCCGCACACAGCAGGGTAGGCAGAGGAAACCTAGTGTTAAGACACTCCGTTCTCCACTTTCTGCCGAATTCTGGAGGCATTGCGTGTTGAGTGGCAGAGCTCACCAGAGCGAAGAAATGGAAATATAAATTTAAGTAAATATTTCATCTCTTCGAGTAGGGATCGAACCCACAACCAGTCGGTTTTGCAGTCTCACCTCGTGCCGCTGCGCCACGACTCGGCCTATTTATTATAATGATGCATATATTTAACAAAATTACTTTTTTTTACTTCAAATTTATAATTTTACACCTCAAAAATAACAATGACCAGTCGTGGCGCAGGGGCACAAAGTGTGACTGTAAAATCGACTGGTTGTGGGTTCGATCTCTACTTGCGGAAATTAAATATTTATTTACATTTATATTTTTGATTTGATTCGATTCGATTTATTTAAATTTATATTTTAGACACTCCGTTCTCCACTTTCCGCCGAATTCTAAAGGCATTCTGTGCTAAGAAGGGCGCGTGTTCCTAAAAGTCAGTTCAGTTAATAGATTAGAGCGTTGTATTATGTAAAAATCAATTTCACAATATTTACCAAGGGACATTAAACATTGGTATATGCATATTTTATATGATAGAATTGAAACTATATATACATACTAGAGAGCGCGCGCGGCTTCGCCCGCTTATTAGGAGTAAATTCTAAAAAATCACGAAACACGTGTAAAATATTTTTAACAGTCTGAATTAAAATTTTTATAAAAATCGTTAAAATTTAAAGATTTTTCCATATAAACTTTCGACCCCTTATTTGAACCCTTAGGGGGTGAATTCTAAAAAAGCATGAAACACGTGTTCAATGAAATGTTTTTAAGAGTCTGAATTTAATTTTTTATAAAAATCGGTGCCGATTTAAATTTTTTTCCATACAAACTTTCAACCCCAATTTCATCCCTTTAGGGTTAAAATTTTTCAAAATCCCTTCTTAGTGGATGTCCAGCATATGAAAATAAACATCTGCCCAAATTTCACGTTTCTACCACCAGCGGTTACGGCTCTGCGTGCGTCTTACCTCAGTCAGTCAGCACAAGTCCTTTTATATATATAGATTATTGAGGCCAGTCGTGGCGCAGAGGCACAATCGACTGGTTGTGGGTTCGATCCCCACTCGAGGAAGTGAAATATGCCTACCCTGCTGCTTGCTTGAAGCTAAATCACATATTATATTGGTTAGTTAATAACGATCCAGATGTATGTTTTTACACCTTGTTAAACATAATAATAGTACACTATCATGTCTCTACGTTTTACTGCATCTTATATATAAATTGCCGCATAATCAAAACTTATAGAATATTTCCCGTAGACATACTAAAATTTGACACGAAGTGACAATACAAATAAAGAAAAATCCGAAAACTGAAATATTATGGATTTTTCTCGAATAAAAACTTTACAAACTTGTATTTATAGTTCATTTCATATAAAATATTAATTTTGCATGTATGCGCTTACTTAAGTTTTTCACCTTTATAAATTGTACTTTTCGTTGACCTACAACCTTGAAATTGATACGGTGCCCTCGGTGCGTCCGACTGATTTTTTCTCAGTTTCATATATATATTTTTCTATGAAAAAAAAATACTTATAGAATACCAAAGCGTTAAGCTGTTTTGACGATATTATCATCCTAAATACATACAATTTATACAATGATAACTTTTGGACTTTATCCTTTTGCGTAGGCACAGTTTTATAATTTTAGTGACATTTCGCAATTTTATTCTTTTTGCTGTCAAGGATATTTCTACTAATGGTAGTATTAATTTTTTTTTACATAATATACAAGCGTAATATTATATGATATTTCAAAATGTAATATTTTTTTTAACGTAGTACATTCGTGATTTTTAAATATTTTAAATATATAAATTTAGTACGCGAATGACGCGGTGGCGTTACTACATATACTGGGTGTAACGAGATCGATGGATTAACGGTTGCGTATGAGCAGAAGATCTCATGATCTATCCATTACACTATGTGTGTTCAGCGATGTTCAGTGGTTCAGTAGATATTTGGAAAATTATGATTTTTTGCAAATATGATGAAATTGGCAAATGCAGCCCGAATGTTGAGTCTGCGGTCGTGGTTTTTTCCTCAATAAATCTCAATAATAGGTCTTTCGTATCATATAATAATGTATAACTATTGGTTTATGTATCTTAGAAATAACATCACAATAGCCAATTTACAACCTGAGCTAGGAAAACTACATAATGTCAAAATATCTTTGCTCTACAAACATTATTTATATTCAAAAACCGTATTAGTACGTTACACCCTGTATAAGTATTTATAAAAATCTGTATGAAATGAAAGCAAGTAAAGAAGTCGCACATGTCTATCTATGTCCTCCTCTTCATTGCTCTCCCCTTATACATACATTACCCATTGCGCATTCGGTAGATATTGTATACTAGAGGGCGCGCGCGGCTTCGTCCGCTTATTAGGAGTGAATTCTAAAAAAACCACGTTCAATAAAATATTGACAGTCTGAATTTAATTTTTCATAAAAATCGGTGGCAATTTAAAGATTTTTCCATATAAACTTTCAAACCCTTATTTGAACCCTTAGGGGGTAAATTCTTAAAAACTATGAAACACGTATTCAATGAAATACTTTTAAGAGTCTGAATTTCAAATTTTATAAAAATCGGTGCAGTTTAAATTTTTTTTCCATACAAACTTTCAACCCCTATTTCATCCCTTTAGGGTTAAAATTTTTGAAATTCCCTTCTTAATGAATGTCCAGAATATGAAAATAAACATCTGCCCAAGTTTCACGTTTTTACCATCAGCGGTTACGGCTCTGCGTGCGTCTTACCTCAGTCAGTCAGCACAAGTCCTTTTATATATATAGATAGATAATAACTAGAGGGCGCGCGCGGCTTCGCCCGCTTATTAGGAGTGAATTCTAAATAAACCACAGTACAGTACAGTCTGAATTAAATTTTTTATAAAAATCGGTGGCAAGTTAACGATTTTTCCATATAAACTTTCAACCCCATATTTGAACCCTTAGGGGGTGAATTCTTAAAAACCATGAAACACGTATTTAATGAAATATTTTTAAGAGTCTGAATTTCAAATTTTATAAAAATCGGTTCAGATTACATTTTTTTTCCAACTTTCAACCCCTATTTCATCCTTTTAGGGTTAAAATTTTTCAAAATCCCTTCTTAGTGGATGTTTAGAATATGAAAATAAACATCTGCCCAAATTTCACGTTTCTACCATCAGCGGTTACGGCTCTGCGTGCGTCTTACCTCAGTCAGTCAGCACAAGTCCTTTTATATATATAGATAGAAGATAGATAATAAAAAATATTTCATACATTACCCAAATATTGCAGGAATTCTATCTATTGTCTAGGTATTGTGTATAGAATACCGAATTAGACAGAATGCCGTATACAATGTCTTAAATGTGAAGAAAGTGAATAACAAAAAGATGACATACTAGTTGAAAATCTATCTTTTATCTACAATCGCAACGTGAGAAATATAAAAGATTAAACTTCATTTCCAATATTTTTTAATTCATAAATCAAACTAAAAACATTTAATATTTATTAATTTTAATACAATTTAACGAAATACAAGTAAGTAAGTATGTAAGTCGTAAACAAAATCTCAATGTTATGTGCAAAACTGATAACACGAACTAGATATGCGTTATCAGGAATGAATAACTTCATTATAGTTCTGTATATTGATGGCAAAATAAACTTTTTAATAGCTCTTATCTGTGATTGGTAGTCGTGTAGAGGTTTTCACCTGTAATCTACACCTACATAAAAATATAATAAAAAAATCTGTCTGTGATTTAAAAATAACATACAATACAAAATATGTTTTGTCTGTCGGCCTGTCTGTTTGTCCCGGGTAATCCTCGGGACAACTGCAACGATTTTTACAGGGCTTATAGGAAAGATAGAGGTAATTGTGGAGCAACATTTACTTAGGCTATTTTTCATTCTAGAATTCCCGCAGAGTCGAGATTTACACTAAAGAAAATAGCGTTTAAGGTTTGCGCTTACCTACTGACTATTTAGATTCTAGATACTAAGTTAAATAATTGAACATTATTCTTAGAAATAATTTATAAAATAATAATTTTGTATTCAAAATCAAAAAAAACTTCAAAAGATTTAAATTACTATTTTTATAATAATCTATACATATAAATAAAATTGAAGGGTCTGTCAGTGATATTAAAATAACGGTGATTTCTTAAGTCCATACATAGTTATTAATACAATACTAAAAGTAAACAAAAAATTTTCTTCATGTATTTCTCTTTCGGTTTGTCCGGGCCAATCTCCGGAACAGCGCGAATGGTCTTTATGGGATTTTTCATTTAGAGACAAAAGAAATTGTGAAAAACATATAGGCTATTTTTGATCCTAGAATTCCTACCTAGACATAAAATAATTAAATATTTTTCTAAAATACTTAAATTATAATAATTAAGATTTAGTTTATAATACATAAATCATAATTATCTGATAACTGTAAAAATAATTAAGCATTTTTACGTACAGCGGGCGAAGTCACCCGGGGACCGCTACTTTTATATATTTCTTGAACACTAAAGCAATATCTAACACTAAATACAAAACTACTATGCACATCTAATATGATAGTTTTGCTAATCTACAAATTTGCTATCATTTCCTTAAAATAAAAAAATAAAAACATTTTGTATTAAATAAATTGAGCAACAAATGTTATCGATTTTCCTTTACAAGAGACTTTAGTTATCCTTACCACATTAGTTTTTTTTTAGTTAGGGTATTTGCAGTACAAACATTCCTTTAAATAGATTAGAATCGATATCTTTCTTACATGGGCGACGTTAGTCATTCAATACCAAGGCATTATCTACTAATATAAACATAATTAAATCTATATTATATTTAATTATGTTTTATTAATGTTCTTACTTGTTTAACTTCACGATGTATCTCGCATAGGCAGAGGAAACCTAGTCAGAAAGTCAATCCGTTCCTTATTTTCCGACGAATTCGAAGCATTGCGTGTTGAGAGGAAATCCAACACCGCAATTTACTTTGTTGCTACAATAAGAATATGAAAATATTAAATATTACATTCCCTCCAATTCGAACCCACAACCGTCGCGTTCACAGTCACGGTCGTCCAATGTTCCGCGACTGCCTCTTATATTTAATTAATTTGATTAAAAATCGATTAAATATATTTTATTGTACTGTATTATATTGTAGTGTGTATATTTTCTTATCAGAAGACGACTCCCTAATATTTAGTATCCGACAAATAGATCTATGTAGGGACAGTCAGTTTGCAAAGAGTTGTTAGGAATAACAGTGTCGTATTGAATCATGTGTTGTGTTTAATTTTTTTTTATAATTAAATAAAAAAAAATGTTATACAATATATTAATGTTTGTGGCAGTGATTGTCGTCACTTATCTTTTAAAAAAGATAAGGAGCAGTGAACCAAATAAGATTAAATATTATTCAAATTATTTTATTTATTATGTTTACGGATCACTTTTAGCGTGTATTGTATGGCCTTTCTTTTTGCTTAGACCAAAAAATGTTGACAATGCTAGGTAAGTTTTATATTATATATAGGTACATTATACAAAAAAAATTGGCAAAAACAATGTGATTGCCAAATATATTTTTATTATTGTATTTTATCTTCTATGTTTACAAAATAAAAAATATTGATACGAATTAAATATATAATATTCCTAAATGAACCTAAAGATTATTTATTTATGCTGCATAAATAAATATTGGCAGCCTTGGTTGTTTAATTTGACCTTATGTTTGTGAATCTAAGTATGACATTAACTATAAACTAATTGATAAATATATAGTGATATCACACAATTATTCATTTGACCTCGCTTTTATCCGTTTTGTAGGTTTAACTATCGCAAGATAAGCCATAATTAAACACCTAACGCATGATATAATTATTTCACTATATTGTGATTCTGTTCTAATAAGATTCGGAAATAATAATTATTACCTAAAGCATTCACGCATTTTCACGTATTTTTCTTACTGTTTAAAAAAAATAGGCAGATAATCTGAATCTGTGTTATCAGAAATCTGTGAATATCCATTACTATCTATTCACTACGTGCATAGTAGAATAAAAGAGAAAACAAAAAAGTTAATGCCTTAAAGAAAAGAAAAAAAATTATGCCTTTCTTTGTCTAGTCAGATCTGGGTAATACAGTGTTCCTTCTTTACCCGACTCCTTTTCCCGACCTCAGGGGACCCAAATTAATTTCCAATTCCCAAATTCACATGTGCCCAAAGGCCCAACATGAGTCCGGCGTAGGCACGACGTAGACATGGCACGGCACTAGATATACCTATTCTTATTATCTGAATAGAGATACACATTCCCCTGTATAAAACTTTAAATTAATAGATAGGTATATACGTATTATATCCAGTTTTACGAGAGCATCAAAATATTTAATTGTTTACATTTTTTTTCTATAGGCTTGGAGCATGTCTTTTAAGTCCAATAACTAAAGTTCTGGGCGTACAATGGAATTTACGCGATGGCGAGAGATTATCCAAAGAAGAAGGGGCAGTTATTGTTTCTAATCATCAGTCATCCCTCGATATTTTAGGTAGATATTAGTAATCAGTGAATACTATATATACAGTGAAACAGCGTGTCTTAACACTAGGTTCCCTAGGAGATACAGCGAGAAGTTTAAAAAAATATTACAACGTTTTATGTTCAAAAAACGGTGGAGTTACTCCTGTGATTGCATACAAATAACAAGAATAGTGCTTAATGAATAACAAGAATAAAAATACAAGGCAAACTGTAAACAAACAAAGAAACGGAAGAAGAATTTAGCAATATTTTTCACAAACATGAATTTCACAAAAAAATAATTATTGATGCCTACTACTACTCTTCTCCTGAAGAAAAATGGATAGAATGCATACAATGTTAGAATTAAGGTCATTGTAGCTTTAGTTTGATGTATTTAGTAGTTATCTATTAATATCTTTACGGTCCTCGATTTCCAAAATAACAGATTTTAAATAGTAAATAGGTATATACTATCAAGAGATGAGGAATTGTACGTTTCTTTAATAACTAACCCGAATGTAATTATATAAGTCCCTAAAATATTTGAACAAATATTCCCTAATGCAATTATTGTGGAATTGTCTCTCCTATTATCATCAACTCAGCAGTTTCATCAGATGATGACTACAACAAGCTAATTGAGTAGAATATGAGTATTAAAAAAAGTTTTTATCTCTATATATAATAAGACAGTAAAAATATTTTGTCTGTACATTTAGTAATTTTGACTGAAATGGATAGAGGGACACTTAAAAAGACTAATAGAAAGCAAAAAGATTTTTTTTGAATTTCTTGTCTGTCTGTCTGTCTGTCTGTCTGTCTGTCTGTCGACATATTGTTGTCCGCATTTTTCTCTGAAACTACTGAACCGATTTACTTGAAAATTTCACCAATTGCTTTGTTTT
>JAATLQ010016776.1:0-37017 GCA_013421005.1 Heliconius erato x Heliconius himera | reverse complement strand
CACAGCAGGGTAGGCAGAGGGAACCTAGTGTTAAGACACTCTGTTCCCCACTTTCTGCCGAATTCTGGAGGCACTGCGTGTTGAGTGGCAGAACTCAACGCCGCGCTTAACCTCGACACCAGAGCGAAGAAATGGAAATATAAATTTAAGTAAATATTTCATCTCCTCGAGTGGGGATCGAACCCACAACCAGTCGGTTTTGCAGTCACACCTCGTGCCGCTGCGCCACGACCGGCCTCTTTTTTTATTATTACATATTATGAATAAATGAAATTCTTTAACTGGATTAATCGAGTATACACGATCCATTTAGTTCAAAAAACATTTTAAATTATTTTAAAAAGTAATTATTATCCATAGTACACGATCAAAGCATATTTAATAATAATCTTAGAGTAGCTGAAGATGTCCAAAATTTTTCAACGTTAGAATTTTTATCGAAAAAAATCTGGCGCTTGTTTAGAAATATCATTTAGACAACTTTCAAACTACATACTCGTGAGAACATATACATTATTCGATTATATTGACAAAACTCTACACCACGCTTTACCATATTACCTGAACGAGGAAATGAAATTATTAAATATTTCATTCCCTCGAGTTGGAATCAAACCCGCAATCGTCGCGTTTACAGTCACACGCTTGTTCCACATTACAATGGCTTTAATTGAGAACCTTCTTCGATTTATTCGTCGGTTAAAAATTCTAGAAATAAAAATATTTGCAAAATTCAGTCGGTAACCTAAAAAATAATAATATATATTCAAATAGAAACAAGTCACTTGTAATTAAATAAAATTTATTTACATAATGTCCTGTTTTTTCGTGTAGGTGTTGCAGAGGTATGCGTAATAAGAACTACATATTAGCGGTGACACTCGTTGCGACCTGCTTCAAAGGCGGTTAATAAAATTGTACGTTTTACGTGATACATATCTTTGCTAGAACTATTTAGTCGAAGTACTAGTTTTGAGTCTGACTTTGCTTGTTATTTTACACATATACTCGTATATATATTTTACTTTTGAGACGTTGTGTGTTGGGTAACTTAACGCCGTAGTTTGTTTGGTTTTTTTTAGTATTAAAGCAATTAGTCACAGCACTAACGTGTGACTGTAAACGTGATAGGTTGTCAATTCGATTTCCACTCGACCAAATGTAATATTTGTTACATATTTTCGTTTTCTAGCTACGGCAATGAGACAAAACGCGGCGTTGAGTTCTGTCACTAAACACGCAAAACCTCCAGAATTCGACAAAAAATGGGCAACAGAAGTGTATGTCTGTAGAGGCACGTAAAAAACTTAGTTAATCTTAACCCTTTCCTGTTTTTTCGCTTCTAACCTGATGTCTAATTTTTATAACATTGTATGTTGAAGAGCGAACAAAGTAATTAAATAATTATTTCTCCTAGTAGAAATCGAACCCACAACCACTCCTTTTTTAATAAGATGCTACTGCGCCACGAAGGCTTCAAAAATTTAAAATTTATATTATATATAAACAGACAAAAAAAGGTAGAGCTAGAAGTATGAATTTATTTTTCTAATTATTAGGCACACGAACATGTCACGCCTAGATAGCATTTTAAATGATCACAAATCATTTTGACATTCGAAACATTATGCATAATTTTATATTTTCTGTACTTTTCTGAGCAATTTGTTTCAAAAATTTTTAATTTTATATTAATTACTGACACACAAAATTAAGAATACGAAAATAATATATGTTTGTGCTTTAAAAAAATATTTAATTGATCCTAAGTCATCGTGACTGTTTTTATTTCACACTATATCTTGTAGTTAGCGAGGGAGTCAAAGGGAATGTAAGACTCTCCGTCCTTCTAGACCGCATTATTCGTGGGTTATAGCGTGTTAAATACCGGAACTAAGCTTCACGCTATGTCATGTTACCAGGCCCTAAATAGAAATCGAACCTGCAACCGTCGCGTTTATAGTCGGATGCTATGCCGCGTCATTACAACGGCCTCAATTTAATAAAATTTTAATTTTTAGCGTAACATTCCCCGTAACATTCCCTTAGCGTAACATTGCACTAACAAAAAAACAACATTTGTTAAAGCTACTCTACATATAAATTTGTATTAACAAATTACAATCATAGAGATAGAAAATTTAAATTTTCTGTACTCTAAATTACTTAGCGTCTAGAAACTGGAACAAAATGAGAATGATTTCAATGCACGCACACTCTTACCACGTATCGACTCTATAACACCTTGCTTTCACGATTCGTGCCAAACATATTTTGGCAGAATGCCATATTTTTTACTTTCTTATCTCAAAATAAGCGATATTTCTCAGGTAATCTGTCGTCCATAGCACGGGCTCAGAGGCAGCTGTTTGGTAGAGTTCGTAATTTATTTATGCTCTCTTTATTTCAAATGAAACGTAAGGAATGCTATTGGTGTTTCAAAATGAATTATAAATGTGTGTTTTTGATGGTAAATATTTTTGTGCAGGTGCAGTATTTTTTTAAAATATATATTTAAATATGTTTTAGCATATATTTTAGGTTTTTACGTTTATACAATTGTAGCCATTTATAAAGTCTTTTTATTCTTTGGCTTCTATTTGTCGAGTAAAAATACTTTTCATAAAGTATACGATATACATTAATTTGAATTTTTTTTGCACTAAATTATATTTGAAACTTTTAACTTTCAAGTTAGAAATTAACATACTACAAAGATAATACTACTGATAACTATAACAATATTCCTTGTTTTAAGCCTGTACTGATTTAAATATTATAATCAAGTTAACTTGATTATTATGGATTGATCCCCAGACGTGTTTATTATAAGTAGTCAATCGAGTTGTATCATTCAAAAATATTTTTTTATCATAGAGGCCAGTCGTGGTGCAGAGGCACAAAGTGTGACTGGAAAATTGACTGGTTGTAGGTTCGATCCTCCTCTGAACACGCAATGCCTCCAGATTTCGGCGGAAAGTGGAGGACACTTCATTAGTGTCATAACACTAGGTTCCCTCTGCCTACCCCGCTGTATGCGGGAGACAGCCTGAAGGTGATTTAATTTTTAATTTTAATTTTAACATACAACTTTCTAAATCTGAGTGGAAAGAAGAGGCAATTCGTCTTGATTAGATCCGTTCTAGAAAAAATACTATGCGGGAAAATAAAAAAAAAACATAACAATTAATTCCTTTCTAAAGAATGAGATCAATTCAACAAGACGTATGTATGTATGTTTACAATGTCTATTTGGCACTTGTCGTTGGCACCTTTAGTTCCACACCTATACTCTACACTCTATATGCCTATGCCATACTAGTGTTATACCTGTTTCAAACATAACATATAACGAGTTACTGTATATTGTAAATAATGTTTACTTTTTTTAAAATATAGATATATAGATAGGTAAAATAGAAAGTAATCACTTCATATTTGGCTTGAATAGTTTTTTTTATTTAATGTGATGTTTTTGTTTCACGTTTAGAAGAACCGAATTTCAAGCGAAATGGTCTCTTAAAACATTTTTTCGCTCATCCGCTGTCATCAACTTCTTCATATTTGTTCTTTACGTGACCTTTCTTCAATACTATCAATACCGTTGAATCGATACTATCGATTTCTGAAGGTTGAGTAATGAGTACATTACTCGAGACATCCTCCTGTCCTCCTCCTCTTTAATAGCGTTATATATTTTTTTAAATTAAAACTGTTTATTTTTTTGGTTTTTGTATCTAGCACTATAAAAGCCAGGGAATCTGGTATTGAATGGCGAAACTCAACATCACACATTGTTATTAACATTACATTCGAGATTTTAATGATTTCTTAAAATAAGTAAATGTCCATAATAATTAATTATTTATTTATTTTTTCATTATCTATTATTTTTTTGTTAGTTATATCCAATTGTTTATATACTGATCGATGCTAAAAATAAAATATTAGCATTTATAAAAACATACAATTTTCTATACATTTCTATGTTCCTAGTACACGTGCATTGCGCATACCACATTAATGAGCGCCAAAGTTAAATAACAATTAAATCAAGTGCGATGGGTTTAATAGCAGTTAAATGTCAAAGAGACTGTAAAATATTGAAGGATTTTAGCAACAGGTATCTCTATACCGTCGTGGCGCAGTTTTAGTCAAGCGTGATAGTTTTAACGTGTTCGAATCAGTAGAATGTGTCATATTTTATAATATTTTTGCTTCGTTATAATATTTTTGAGGCCAGTCGTGGCGCAGGGGCGCAAAGTATGCCTGTAAATCGACTGGTTGTGGGTTCGATCCCCACTCGAGGAGATGAAATATTTGTTTACATTTATATTTTCATTTCTTCGCTCTGGTGTCGAGGGGAAAGCGCGGCGTTGAGTTCCGACACTCAACACGCAATGCCTCCAGAAATTGGCGGAAAGTGGAGAACGGAGTGTCTTAACACTAGGTTCTGGGCCTACCCTGCTGTATGAGGGATACAGCGTGAAGCTGAAAAAAAAAAATTTGCTTCTCTAGTTTCGTTAGACAAAATGTGGCGTTCAGTAAGTTCAATTTAGCTTATTGTTATGCAATGTCTCGATTGCTTCGAGTAAAGAATAGAACACATACACATACACGCGACGATTTTAGTTTTTATCCCATAAGGAGAAACTCTTATTATTACTACATAATATTCATATATAAAAACTGATCTTTCTCACTATTTCTTCTCTTCATACCCTGTTATCTTTTACACTATGAAGCTTTTAACTTTATATTTTATCGATATATAAAACAGAGTAAGCAGAGGGAATATAACATTTAGAAATACAGAACTCAAGGACACGCTTTGTCTCCTTACCAGACCCAGCAAACGAAAATAATTCATTCCCTCTATTCGAAATCGAACCCACAACCATCACGTCACGTTAACAGATAGATGCTGACCGACTATTAATTGGGTAGGAAGTTTATATGTAACATTTAAAAAAAACAAACGAAAATACAACGAAACGTATTTCATTTTACTTTTGGCAAATTGTCTTTTGAGCCGTAATTTTTGTCAGCTATCGCGTTACACGTTGATTTAGAACGTCTGTTGTATTTTTTATTTGGGAATCATCAAAAGTGTGAATTATAATTTAGTTCACGCCACCTTGGCATAGTTGATAAATTCCTAACTTTAAATATTATGGTTGTAGGTTCAGTTCTTATTCGAATAATAAATATCTTATAATTTTATTTTTCCCTACTATTTGATATCTTGTTTTGTTTAACTCAATCAGAAACACTAAAATATTTCAATATCAAATATTTCTAGTGGGGAATGGGAGTGTCTTAATAGATACGGAGTGTCTTCACACTTATTTCCCAGGTTCACTCTTCAAAGACACTCCGTTTACATAGTTTCGTCATAAACAATAAACTAGTAATAAACTTATTATAAGAAAATAATTTAACCTCTATAATTTCTCTTCATATGTTCATATTATAATTTTTTACTTAGAACTATGGCTACCTAAGTTTGCACATAATTACACTATATTTACTATCAACACATACCTACTTAATTACATATAGATAAACATATATTTGGAAATACTTTGTTATAATTATTTATAAATTATAGATTTTCTAAAATTAAATATAAATTATATTTAATTTTGAAAAGTCCACGCCGTTGAGGTATCGGATACGTATCCCGTGGGTGATATATTTTTGTCCCTTCGCTAAATTGCTATCTGATATTCAGGTTGTGAGTGAGATTCATTAGATCGCTGGATATACCTACAGTTATTATTTTTTTAAAATTATTATCTTGATGTTATACGTATTGGAGTTAAAATGAATATTGTGAATTCAAATACCTATTTATATATTTGTATAAATATATGTGACATAAACCAGCTATATATAACTAAAATTGTCTATTTGAGAATTTAGTTTTTGGTGAAATTTCGTAAATTGAATTTCTTATTAGAAATCTTTAATATACATATTTAGTATATTTAAATATATTTAAAAATAAAAAAATAAGCCCATCGTTTCGTAGTAGCACAATGTTTAACTGTAAGCACAATGGTTGTAAGTTCCCTAGATATTATGAAAATACAAAACGTGACGCTGTATTCCGCCAATTAACACACAGTTTTGGGCGGAGAGTGCAAAACTTACTTTGTATAAATCTAACAAAATATACACTTTATATTTTCTAGTGGGGAACGGAGTGTCTTAACACTAGGTTCCCTCTGCCTACCCTGCTGTGTGCGGGATACAGCGTGAAGCTAATTTAATTTATTTTTTTTTATATTTTCTAGTTAAACAAATACTGTTACGTAACACTTGTCGCTACTATACTACACTATACTATAGAATTAACAATTCGTGCCAAGTCTGAAGAGCTGCAGTTAGCGGACGTCAAGGTGTTCTGGCACGTCACTCTGATGTCTGGCGTTTGTTGGCAATAGGCGCCTAAGCTTTGTGATGTGACTGTTTTTTTATCGTATATTCGATATTTTTGCTTATTTTATTAAATTTTATGTCAATGGTCGTGTGAAATAGTAGGTATTTAGATATTTTTTAATATTTTTAAGGTATTTGTTAGTTCTAATTTATTCGTATATTTTTTTTGTTATATTCTTGTAATTAACATATTTATGGTTTTCTTACGTTTCTCCAAGAGAGCACCTTAAGTACATATAAATAATACTAAATTATATTAGAAACTACCACCTACATTTAGATAAATACCATTAGAATAATGATAATAATATACAATTACATTACAAATTGTAATTTCTATTAAATTTTGAAAGAAAAAACTAAAGACAACTATTAATACAATATTTTATTAGTTAATCGATACGAAGCTACTTACAGCACTACAACAATAGATACTGGCGCCCAGGTGTAATATTCATACATAAATTACAGCCCTCATTATAGAAAAGTTAGTGAAAGGTCACTCCGTTTTATATTCTCATTCACGTATTCATCAAATATTCGTTATATATCTCACTACTATAATAATAATACTTGCTAAATAACATTTATTATAATTATCAAAAGGGTTGGATATTTTTTTAGTTTTTCATTTGCCCAATAGAAATTACAATCTATAAACACTTAAACGAAGTTCAACTGCAATCAAAATTAAAAATAATAAGAATGCGAGTATATATTTATCTCAAAAACAACTAAACCTGTTTTGATAAAATTTGGATTGTTCGCTAAGTTTAAATACACTACATTGAAATCAAGAAGAAGCATCTTGACGACCAAGAAATTTGTGAATTAACATACATAATCTTCCAAAATGGTGTACATGTGCTTACAAGATGTAATAGATCAATCATAAGTATATCCAATAGATAATCTTTTTTTTATGAAATTGATGAGAAATCGTAGAAAATTTACATTTTGTTCAACAGCTGTATGACTCAGTGGTTAAAGCGCCCGGATAGTTTCCAAGAGACGTGACTTCAAATCCTGCAAATTTTTACACATTTCCTATAAAAAATAATTAACCTTTTTAAGCATGTCTTTTATAGTTTAATATAACAATGTTAAACTATAAAAGATATAAAAATATTATATTTCATATAAAAAAAAAATTGTTAAAAATCGATAATAACCATTGAACAACACTACGCTAATGAGCACCGGCGTCCAGGTGAGATGTTCACACATCATTTGCGGCCGGATTTCCGCCTGCTAAAACACCGTGTAATATGTGTTTGAAATTCGGGCGAAAAGAGACACGCTGTCAGCCCAACCTGCAGATGAAAACGGGCTGTAGATGATTGATCTTGTATATTAGAGACTATGTTTTGTTTTAGATTTTTTGTTTAACTATATTTTTCTATTGCTTTATGTTTATTTTTTAATGTGATAGATTCGGGTTCGTATAATGGAAATGATCTTATTTTTTTTGCTTCACACTATATCTATTGATATGATAGTCTACGCAGGGATCAAATTAAACCAAATAGTGTCCAGTCCTCCGTTTTCCGTTTTCCATCCGAATTTAATTAATTGAATATTAATGGAATTCAACGCCGCACTTTGTCTGTCAAAATGGAATAGTTAAAATATTTTTTTTCTTCGAGTAACGCAATCACATTTTACCTACATCGCCTAAGATAATTTCAGAATATAAAAAAATTATGAATCACCTTACCGCTGTATCCCTAACACAGCAGCGGCAGAGGGAATCTAGTTAAGTTACTCCGTTCCCCACTGTCCGCCGAATTCTGGAGATATTGCGTGTTAAGTGGTGGGACTCTACGCCTATGGAAGTATAAATCAGCTTCATGCTGTGTCCCGCTCACAGCAGGGTAACCATAAGGAACCTAATGTTAAGACATTTTCAGCTGAAGTTTGGAAGCATTTTAAACATTTTTACAGAACAGAACTCAACGCCGCGATATTCCGCATATCTTTAAATAAATATTTTATTTCCTCGAGTGGAGATCAAACTAGTCGCATTTACAATTACATTTTGTGCCCCTGCGCTTTCACTGGAACTGGCCTGGAAACTCAGAATATAATCTTGCTTATTGAAAAATGGTAGTGACAAGTTTACTCGTATATTTTTTTTACTTTAAATTTTTTTTATGAGATTAGAGTTCTTATTATATCTATCAATGGATGATTAGATGGAATAAATATTACGTGATAGGAATTGTGATTTAATTAACTACCGATTTGAACCAGTAGTAACTTAAAGTAGGGAACGGAATGTCTTAACACTAGGTTCCCTCTGCCTTGTTACTTCTGTTGTTACCTCTGCTTACCCGGTGTGCGGGATACAGCTTGAAACTTAGACCACAATACTGACAAAATCTTTTAGTGTTGAATGGATCATATATCGAAGGAAGCTATGTTACATCACGTTGAACGTGGTAATGTAACAACAACTATATAAAACTCTTAGCCATTTCCTTTAGCTCTTAGAGGGCAAACCAGATAAGCTAGTGTAGTATAAAAAAAAGTTGCACATCAGGAAAAAAAGAGTCTCTCTCTCTCTCTCTCTCTCTCTCTCTCTCTCTCTCTCTCTCGGTCATATTCTTATTAACTATAAGAAGGTGTTAGAAAGAGAAAAAACTGTTAATAACTACTAAGTAATGACTGGTTAACAAAAATATTTTTACCACCTGACAACACCTACTCAGGTGAGCTCCGCCTCGCTATCGATTTGTCAGGTGCGAGCGCTCCCATTGGTCGAGAGGTGAGGTAGCACAGGTAAAGTAAGTTTAGCCAATCAGAGTAAAGTTTATATTGTAGAATGTAGGTTAAGGCGGTGTTTACCTCGTTTACCTCAAGAATATATTGTAAATTCACTTACCCGCTCAAAGTACTTATCTACTTATGTAATTATAAGAAAATACATGCAGGTGTTTGTTTTTTTTTAGTAATACAATCGTCGTTGTAAGACAGTTCTAAGCTGTTATGGTTTCTTATTGTAAGTTTGATTTTTTTTAATTATATGTAGCGGCACAGAATGTCCACAAGATAATAATTTATATTTATTTTTTCACTCAGTAACAAGCGGTAACAAGCCTCAGCGTTGAGTTACGCCACTCAATAACAACATGCAACGTCTCAAAAATGGTATGAAAGTGTCTTAACACTAGCTTTCCTCGTTCACCTGTTATTTGTGGAGTAGAATATGATTTTAAAAAAAAATCTAAAGCAAAGACCATTCTACACATTTAGGTCACAATTATTTTAGTTTATTGTTCCTAAAGAATCACCTAGAACACTAAAGAGAAGTTATTCCTAGTTTATGTAACGGAATAACGGGCATCTGCCAAAAATGAGAGCTCTAGAAGAGATTATTGTATTTGAAAACGTATATTTTTAACAAAAATATGTGACAGATATATGGGACGTATTAAAGATTAGATGGTTTTGTATGGTGCATGTTGGTTTATTTTAGATTTGAAATTGGTTACGAAAGTCCAAATAAATTATTCTATAATCTATCTTTATAAGTAAGTAAATAAAACAATGCACCGCGTAGAATGCTAAAATTTGGTATGATATCCTTAGGAAATTATTAAAAGAGTACTTCCCGAAATTCTTGTGAGTACAGGAATAAAAAAAAAACGAATAAAAATATAGAAATTGAATAAAAAAATATGCTCGGTTTTGTATTGAGCTAAGCTAGAGACAATATTACATCAAGTTAACCATTTCGATGTTAACTCAATGTAGTACAAAACTCAAAGCGAGAGCAAAACCGTCGGTAAAAAATAAATTTACTTTTTTAGTTTCACGCTGTATCCCGTTTATAGTCGATTCACGCTGTATCCCGCATATCGTCAATTCACGCTGAATCCTACCTAGTGGTAAGACACTCCCTTTCCCATGCACTATCCAATTTTCGAGAACTAGAGTTATATATTAAGAACATCTTTTCATTCTTTAATTCTTTATCCAATATTGTAAGAACCACAAAAAAATAACACATAATTTCTATAAATTACAAGTATTTTTATGTCACCTATATCTTTATAAAGTGCGTAAAGAAAGATAAATGAAGCGCAAATTATATATGTAACAGTTGCACTCATAGTGAATACACATGTCAACAGATAATTTTAAGAATTGAAACTTTTTGACATTCAGGAATATACGTATTTATACAGTACTGGTAGTGGTACTCTGGGCTTTGTTTTTGCCTGTTTTTTTTCTTTAAATAAAAATAATTATAATTGAAACTCTGGCTGTAAACTTGACAATTGAGGGTTCGATTCTGGCTTGTGGATATCTATTCATTGCATTTCCTCGTTCTGGTGAGAAGACAAAGCGTGTTAAGTTCCGACACTCAATACGTAATGTGGGAGTATCTTAATATTAAATCTCTTCTACCTATCTTATAATAAAAAAAAAACATTCAATTCGGTCGTGGTGCACGGTCACAAGTGTGTGACTGTAAACGCAACTAGTTGTAGGTTCAATTTCCATTTGAAGAAATGAAAAATTTAATATTTTCATTTTTTCGCTCTAGTGTCGAGGCAAAGCGCCACTTAATACGCAATCCCAAAATTCGGCGGAAAATGAGGAACGGAGTGTTTTAACACTAAGTTTCCTCTGCCTATCCCGCTGTGTGCGGGAAACAACAGCGTGAAGCTGATTTATTTATTTTATACAATATTTATAAGTTTGTAAGTACCTAATTATTATTTATTACAAACTATAACTTAGATATATACTACAATTTCCACAACCTTAACTCAATTACAAATAAAAACATGAACATATGATGTATGACGTTATGTGTATATAAAACTCTTCCCTTACTTAATGTAACGTACAGACGAAACTACTGAATTTTAAAATGTTAAATTTTGAATATTTTTGAGAGTGTAAGGGAGGAAAAACCTACCATAAAGGATAGATAAAAAAATATATTTTCTAGTTTAAAAAAAGATATTTTCTATTTTTTTTTTATATTTTTTTTTAGTTTAAAACAAAAATTGGATATAGACAGCTGACCATTTCTCTGTTCCAAAAAAAAAACTGTTTATAAAAAGTTGCGTAATACCCGCTGAACATAATGATTTATCTATGCGCGTTCAGTTCTGACATGAATGTCATGTAACTTGCTCTCAAATGCTTTAATACGCTATAAAGGGAGCTTTGAACTGTTTTATTGATGCGCCGGCGCATCCGCCACGCTATATTAGTATAATATGTCTTTGTTAGTACCAGTTTTGTTAAGTGCATAGGTTTGTAATACCTAATGTTATAGTATTTTTGTTTCCTCGCTCTGGTACCAAGGTAAAACGTGGTGTTGAGTTATGTCATTTAACCCCGAAATGGGTACCCCAGAAAAGTCTTGTGCCCACCCCAGAAATTTTACTGACACAATGCCGAAAATTCGCCAGAAAATATTTTTAGTTTTACACTGTATCTCTCTCGCTAATCGCTCTCGCTCATAATATCAAATAATAATCGCTCTCGGCCGATTCCGCTATATACGAGATACAGTGTAAAGCTAAAAATAAAGGAAAAGAAAAAGAAAAAAAGAACAATTATAATTAATTAATAAAGATACACACATACCTATTTAATATACAATAATTTTATTTTTTTAATTTAATTATTTAGATATTTTATAATATTTTATAGCTTATTTCAGATTTAAAAAGATTTTATAAATTCTTAATATGTATATTAAAAATATATTTTTCTAAATGAATTGTCTCTTTACTTAACGAATAATGATTTTTTCAAAAAATAAATACAAATATTAAGTCTTTGTTTTTTGAAGTTAATAAAAATAATTTATTTAAAAAGATTAATGAAAAAAAAACAAAAAAAGGTAAGTTATGTACCCCTGGTGGGACTCGAACCCACAATCCCCGGCTTAGGAGGCCGATGCCTTATCCATTAGGCCACAGGGGCTGTGCACTACATCGTGAAAACAAACATAATTTTATTAAGTACCTTCACCATGTATCTCTCATACAGCACGGAGAGTGAGTAGGCAGAGAAATCCTAGTGTTAAAACATTCCGTTTCCCATTTCCCGGCCAATTTAGGAGATTTTGCATATTGCTCTTTGTCTTTTTACCAGAACGAGGAATTGAAAGTAATTCATGCCCCGAGTGAAAATCGAACCCACACCCGTCACGTTTAAAGTCAACATACTCATATAATTTATAAAATTATCTTCACCCTATTATAATAGCAATAAGGTAAAAAACATACATATGTCAATCATGATACTCACCATGGGAATGAAGAACCCTATAGTGCGAAAGATAACTTAAAAATTGAAGGTTTTTTTTTCTTTCTTTTTTTTATTAATAATCTTATCTTAAGGTTCCACAGTTTACTTGTAATATTTTTTACAGATTGCGTGTTGATTGGCGTAACTCTACGCCACTCATTATCTAACAGAGAGAAATTAAAATAATTAAAATATCTTTTTCCCGGAATCAAAATAACGATCATCACTTTTAAAATCCAACGCTGTATCATTGTACCACGAGTGTGCTTTATAATTATACAGTATAAATAAATTGATTATAGAATTAATGATTTATATATAGGTACTCTACAATTATAAGTGACATACTCGTGTTACTGTAAACGTGACAGGGCAGTTGTGGGTTCGATTACCACTTAAATTTTATTTATTTAATACTTTAATTTTTTCACTCTGGTAACGAGGCAAAGAGTGGTGTTGAGTTCCGTCACTCAATACTCAATACCTTCAAAATAAAGTAAAAAAAACTAAGAGAAAACCTGCTGATATAGTACAGGTGCTTTTACCTATTCTCGTTCTCGGGGGTTAACCTTTTATAATATACACAAACGAACTTGCAAGCTACAATTTTTACTTAACATTTTTATTATAGGAACCTCTGTACTCCGTTACTCTACGTCCAAGGGAGAACAGCAAGAGACCGTTTAATATTGTTCCGATTGAGTTTTTATTTACGACTTATACTGATCGCATTTATATGTTAATCGCGAACGCTGCCAGGGGACGGCCCGTAGCTACCTCTAATGAATTAGTCGATTTATTTTACGTGTCTTTTGTGAATTGAGGTGAGGTTTAATGTAAAAAGCTGGATATTTTTTTTATATAAAGGTATTTTATAGATAGATATGGAAGTGTTTCTTTTTACATTTTTGAGGCCAGTCGTGGCGCAGGGGTACAAAGTGTGACTGTAAAATCGACTGGCTGTGGGTTCGATTCCCACTCGAGGAGATGAAATATTTACATGTATACTTCCATTTCTTCGCTTTGGTGTCGAGGTTAAGCGTAGCGTTGAGTTCCACAACTCATCACGCAATGCCTCTAGAATTCGGCGGAAAGTTGGGAACGGAGTGTCTTAACACTAGGTTCCTTTTGCCTACCCTGCTGTGTGCGGGATATAGCATGAAGCTGATTTGATTTGATTTTATGTGCAAACTTATGTAGCCATAGTTCTAACTTCTAAGTAAAAAAATATAATGTGAAGATATGAAGAGAAATTATAGAGATTTTTATTTAAATTTCTATTTCCATTTCTTAACTCTGGTGTCGAGGCAAAGCGTAGCGTTGAGTTCCACAACTCATTACGCAATGCCTCTAGAATTCGGCGGAAAGTTGGGAACGGAGTGACTTACCACTAGGTTCCCTCTGCCTACCCTGTTATGTGCGGGATACAGCGGGAACCTAAAAACAACAAATTTATCCTGCACTCCATACAAATGTCATTGTCTAGTATTATTTATATCAGCGACATATGTCTGATACTATTTTGGATATGTTTATTTCAAGCACAAGCGCCTCCTACGTTGAATTAAGTGTTATTAAAAAAAATATCACACGTGCGCTTTATTGGATAATTGTACTTCTTTATGACTCAATTTACTTAATATGTTTTTTTAAAATTAATTATTTTGCTTAAACGCCGTCGTGGTGTACGTAATGTTGGTTGTACACGTTGCGAATTTGATTCTCGCTATTTTTTTAGGTTCACGCTGTATCCTGCACACAGCAGGTTAGGCAGAGGTAACCTGGACATTTTATGTTAAGATGTTCGCCATTAATACACTCCCGTTCCCCGTTCGGGATATCGAATATTTTTATTTCCTAAATCTGGTAACAAGACAAAACGCAGTGCTGAGTCTTATCATTCAATATTTAATTATGAAAATTAAATGGTGCGTGGGAAACGTAGTGTCTTGACACTAGGTTCCGCCTACCCTGCTATATGCGGGATACAGCGTGAAACTAAAAACAACAATAATAATAAACAAGATTAAAATAAAATAGCATTGCATTCTGTAATAATATAACACACAAAAAACTTCAACCTGCTTCTGGCAACACTCCAAGTCGATACCGGCCGAAAATTATTATACACAGACTTACAATACAAATCCAAACAATAGATTTATTATTATGTACGTAAATTACGCCGATTTGGATTATGGTTTTTTTGTGTTTACCTCATTATCGTAAATATTGTTGGTTTACTTTGATAATATTAAACTAAGAGTTAGTTTTTTTTAGTTGCACGCTCTATCCCGTATTTTGTAAGATAAACAGAAAGAAGTAGGGTTGAGACACTCCGTTTCCGTTTCCTTGCAGTATTCCGTGATGATTTGCAGGACTCAATCTCGTATTTCGTCTTGAATAATTGTGATTTTTTTTTGTATATGACGTACAAATGAAACAAAATTAGATAACTAATAAAAGAAAAAGAGGCCAGTCGTGGCGCAGCGGCACGAGGTGTGACTGTAAAACCGACTGGTTGTGGGTTCGATCCCCATTCGAGGAGATGAAATATTTACTTAAATTTATATTTCCATTTTCTTCGCTCTGGTGTCGAGGTTGAGCGCGGCGTTAAGTTCTGCCACTCAACACGCAATGCCTCCAGATTTCGTCAGAAAGTGGGGAACTCTGCCTACCCTGCTGTGTGCGGGATACAACGTGAAGCTGATTTAATTTTATAAAAGAAAAAAATCTTTTTACTAAATTAAGATAATGATCAATAAATCGGTTTTAAATGGTTTCAAATCAATCACATGCTCTTAGACTATACAATATTGACGCTTTATTTTAGAATAAAATAATATAAAAAGATAAAAATGAACTCTATATACATATATATAAGATCAATAATACTTTATTGAATGTAACGTATGGTATAGGTGAGATTTAAAAAATCTGGAACACAAATTCGCATTAACTAAAGTCTTTAAGTGGAAAATATTATCCGGGAAATGAATTTGTATCACCATTTGGACACGCCCGTTCAAATCCTACTTTATAAATGTTATGTGTTTGTTTTTCAGTTCCACAAAACTCAGAAAACTAATTTAGATAGAAGAAATTATAAAATATATTTTTTATTACATTTCTGTTTGGTGAATTTCAGCTTCACGCTGTATCCCGCACATAGCAGGGTAGGCAGAGAGAACCTAAAGAATAACCTAACCTCCTAATCTCAAGAAGTTAAGACACTCAACAAGAATTCTGTTTGGTGAAAATTGAGGGTATTTTTAGATTAAATGCTTTTGTGGTAGCACGTATATGACCGAACGCGATACGTGTAGTTTCTCATACAGCTTGGGGTCAGTATTATGTTTATTATTTAAGTGTATTTTTCATCTAATTATCCAAACAGTTGCATTAAAATAGTATATTTATTTATCACAAAATTCTATATTACTAATAAATGTGGATGTTTATGAACACGGATATTCGTTCGTCTTTCATGGAAAAATTACTGTACAGATTTTGATAAGTTTACAGTAAATTAAAAACTTAAAAGAGGCCGGTCGTGGTGCAGAGGCGCAAAGTGTGATTGTAAACGCATTTGGTTGTGAGTTTGATGAATCTCGAAGAAATTATTTTTTTATTTAAATTTATATTTGTATTTTTTATGATATAAACGGCCATATCTTTTTTAAAGTAAATGACGAAATAAGAGGAAGTCATGGGACTGTATTTTATATCTGAGTATATGGTTTGAATTTAAACTCGATATCTCCGAGCGTTCCTGAGATAAAGGCCCTTGACAGACAGACTGACAGGCAGACAGACAGACGAACGGATAACAAAGCGATCTTATAAGGGTTCCTTTTTTTAAAAGGTACGAAACCCTCATTAATTTACCTAATAAAGTCTCTAGTTTTTGTGACTTTTACACATTTATGTATATGTATTATTTACAATCGATTCCGTACAAAATCGTAAAATCCAATATTTGTAAAAACGGAACGCGATGAGCCGAATGGTGGCCGATTTGTCATATTGACTTACAACTTCCTTGTTACAGTAGGTACAGTGGGCGACTGGAGTTCGAGGTAGTTTTTTATTTTTTTAAATAATCATCACTAGGATATTCAGTGAGAACCTAATGTCAAAATACTCTGATCTTCACTATCTATCTGAATATAAGATATTGCATGTTCACTAGCGGAGCTCAACGCTGCACTTTGCCTTAACAAAGTGAGGAAGTAAAAATATTTTTTTGAGTTTGGATCTTACACACAATCATTATTTTTACAGTGTTGATATGCTGTACTCTACTGTCACCACAGTATGTCAGTATTGACTAAGAGCGGGGTAGAACTACACAACTTACTACCAGATCTCAAAAATTGTCTCAATTTTTCGAAATTGGAGAACGGGATGTCTAAACACAAAACTCTTTCCGCCCATCTGGTAAGCGGGATAACGCGTGAAGTTCACAAACACACAAAAAAAAACTATATACATAAATATAAATATAAATTTACAAACATACCTTAGCACTCGCGTCGCCGTCCATACGTACACATATATCTCGTATGTATATGACACACTGACCGTCCCCATATGATTTACACCCACCCAGCTGCCACTTTCGTATTTCAATAGTTTTTGATTATATATACACCGAACAATAATACTAATAGTAACTCTTGGTTAACAGTTTTTTGTGAATAGAGGTTTTAATAAAACTGTAATTTTCAGTTTGCTGGAATATTTTGAATCTATATATATAATAAAATTATAATTGATCGATGTTTGTATATGGAAGATCCCAAAACGATGATTTTTAAATTTTTTTGTCTGTGCGTTTATGCACGCTTATCTCAGAAATGACTTAACCGATTCAAATGCAGTTTTGAATACTATATTTAGGCAAACTTTCCTTAATATTTAGCGTTTATTTAAATCAGTTTTCAGGCATTTCGCAAATTTAATATAATTTTATTATATGTACCTATAATTCGTTTTTTTATATTAAAAAACAGCTTGTATTCGAACTAAAATTAAATTATACGTATATGTATATATTTTTGTATTAATTAACTGCTATACCACTGGTTACATTACTATACAATATAAATAGAGGGAATCGTTTAATCAAGGTGTCGTGAAGGACGTGCAATTAAATATCACGTTGACAGGTGACAAATTGATAGTTACGTTTTGTAGGTATACCTCTAGATAGATAGGGTTAAAGGTTATTCTATTAGGGTACAGTGGATTTATAAAATCGATAGTAACGAGTTCAATTTCTGTTTGAAGTAAATTTAGTAATTAAAAATATATTTAAATATAAATGTAAAGATGTACATTAAAATTGTATTTTTTTATTTTATAACTATGTTCTAAAGCTACAGAGAAAATTATTAAATAGAGACAGACAAACAAAAGGATTTATTAAATAAAACGTAGGGCTGTCAGGTGTTTTTTTTCCTTTACGTTCTATCCCACATAAGACATTTCGTTCTTCACTGTCTGCCCAATTTTTAAGACATTTCATGTTGTGTGGGTAACGTAACACCGCTATTTGTTTTTCGAATGGGAAACGAACCCATCACTGCGGCACGACTGATAAATTAATACTAATATTCCACCAAAAAAAAAAAACTCCAAATCAAAAAAAAAAAAATCAAACGCGACCAATAAATATTCTCAACTATTAATAACATATTATATATACGATGTTGGGTAATTTATCACAACGTAGCTGACATGATACATTAGCAGGTAATGTAGGTACCAGCGCTAATTGGGTGGAGAAGCAAAAAGTATCGACGCGAAGTGCGGAACACTTGTGTTCTAAGGTTTTTCTTTTGTAAATTCTTTGGCAAGTGGTGTTTATTTATCTATCTATAATTCTATATGTATGTTAGATAGCGGAAGAGTTGGTTTGGTTGACCGAGCTAATCTCGGGAACATTACGTAAGCCGCTGTATCTGCAATTTTTCATACGCGACTCTTTCCCTTTTTTTTATGGAAAAGGACAAGGCAACCGAGTGTTCGGGTCACCTGATGGTGAGTGATTACCGCCGCCCACGACCCCGTGCAACACCAGTGGAGCTACAGGTGCGTTGCTGGCCTTTAATGTGGAGATAGACGCGCTTTGTGAAGACACCTATGTCATATCGACCTGGAAACACTGCCGCGGGCAGACCATTCCTCAGTTCCGTGGCGCATGGAAGAAAGTTCCTACTCATTTATTACGCGGGCGAAGCCTCAGGTAAACGTCGGTGTGTCATATAAGTTTCAATGGAAAATTAATTTGGCTGGCCTGTATTTTCGGTTATATTAAACCATAATTATGTTAAAACACGCAAGCGGTTTTGAATGGTCAAGCTGAATACTGTGCTTAGTCTTGCAAGAGGAAGAAATGGCAAACAACAAATGATTATTTATATTCTTCTGATCGGAAATTGAACTCACAGCCATCGTGCTTACAGTTTATGGCCATTGCTGCATGGATCGATTATGTACCTACTTTATTAAAAGTAAAAAATAATATATTTTAAAATTGATACATTTCTTCATGAGCTAAAGCAAACTTTTATATATAAAACGTTTATATTGGCTCGTCGGTTTGTTCGTAAATAAAGAATTCATCTCTGTCTTGAAGAATGTACCTATTAGTTACGCGTGATTAGTTTACTATGTATACGAAAAATAAAAAATATTGTAATTTCTGTTCAGTTTCTTGCCAACTCCGACGATATTTAGGGAAGGTGTAAGTAGAGGTACCTACTAATTATTTGTCTTTTCCTTTAGTTTCTCATTGGATCTCGCATATAGCAGGCCGTCCACCTTTTAAAATTTTAGATATTTTACGCTAACGAAGGGATGAAATATAATCGTTCACTCACGTAGGATTCGAACCAGGAATCGTCGTGTTTTACAATCAAACGTTTAACGTATTATAAATTTCTTGCATTATACTTTATTTTTAGGTAGTCGCTTTTAGGCATCGTGGAAAAATTATAAAGACGTCCTGGCTTTATCATTAGAACCAAAAATAGTGGAGCTCTTCAGAATTTGCTAGTAAGCGACTCAACTCAAGATTGGCCTCATATAAAGGTAAATAAATAAAAAAATCAGACTTACGCTGTATCCCGCACAGCAGAGTAGGCAGACGGAATATAGTGTTAAACACTGCGTTCCCTACTTTCCGCTGACTTTTGGAGGCGTTTTGAGTGGCGGAACTCAACGCCGCGTTTTGCCTCGACACCAGAGCGAAGAAATGGAAATATAAATGTAAATAAATATTTCATTTCCTCGAGTGGGAATCGAACCCAGAACCAATCGATTTACAGTCACACTTTCTGCGCCACGACTGGCCTCTTATATATATAGATAGATACATATATACCTAACTGAACCTAAATGAAACGTTTAAAACACCTGTTAATTTAGTGGCAGTACTGAAGAAGCAAAAAGCATTACCGCTTCGCGCACGGAAACGGGCTCTACGTCTCATTTAATGCTTAAAATATTCATTTATGGCTAAATTAGATGGTGTCATGGGTTATTTTTGGCAATACGAATTCCTACAAATATAGTAACGATCTGTTCGCCAGTAGTAACTTAGATTATAAGAAATATTTATAGATACTCTTATAATAATAGAGGCCAGTCGTGGCGCAGGGGCACAAAGTGTCACTGTAAAATCGACTGGTTGCGGGTTCGATTCCCACTCGTAGATATGAAATATTTACTTAAATTTATATTTCCATTTCTTCGCTCTAATGTCGAGGCAAAGCGCGGTATTGAATTCTCCCACTCAACACGCAATGCCTCCAGATTTCGGCAGAAAGTGGAGAACGGAGTGTCTTAACACAAAATTCCCTCTGCCTACCCTGCTGTGTGCGGGATACAGCATGAAGTTGATTTATTTTTATTTTATTTTACTGTTATAATAATTTAGAGACCCTCGTGGTGAAGGAAGTATATATAGTGTTTGACTCTAAGCGCTACTCGGTTCGATTGTCACTTGGAGCAGTGAAATATTTGTATTATTAATTGCTCTGGTCAGAAAACAAAGCGCGGCGTTGAGTTCCGGCACTCAATAGACTCTTAATTCTGAATGGAGTTCATTAATACTATATTCTTTCGATTTACTCTGTTTTATAAGGATGTGCATTAAAAAAAAAGTTTCAAACGTATAATCAAATCAGATCTCAAACAAATAAATGATCAACTAGCTTAACAGACGTAAAGCCGTATCAAAATTTATATATTATATATTTACAAATATTCATATAGTCTCACTAAATCCTTCATCAGTCCCTCCCAGCATAGACAATTACCCGTTGAATACATATATCACTTCTGTCTAACACCGTGTAGACGACAAAACACTTGATTTACGCAAGGAGTTCACACCTATGGAGATTTAATGGTTTAATTTTGGATTCGATTTTAGATGAAAGTGAAGGTTATATCGATCTATTTTTTTTATTCTTTACTTTTATATTACGTTGTAGGGTAGATTTAGGAAACACAGTGTTTTTTTTTAAATTTTCCGCAAGCTTTGATTTGCGGAGCTTAGCGCCTTGCAATGGATTATTAGACCAAAGAATTGCTCATAATTAAATTTCAATAAAATAAACTTTTTAGTATTTTCTAAATTAGCATCGTGTTGCAAGAGATGAGGCAATGCATGTAGGTTTAAATTTCAAACTCGAAATATCTACGCCGCGGCGTATATTTATATCGCCTTCGAAATATTTGATAAAAACTGACTCACTTATCACAAGAACAGCAAAATATTGCCATGTACTATAATTAAGCTGTTTAGCTTCTAATTGTTGTTTCTGGATTGGTATTCTTGGGAACTATTGCACCAAATTATAAGAAACTTTTTGTGTTAGATAAACCATTTATTTGAGGCCATCGTGGCGCAGGGGCGTGTGTGATTGTAACGGGAAGGTTGTGGGTTCGATCCAAACTCGAGGCAATGAATTAAATATTTGCCAAAATTTTTCATTTCTTAGCTCTGGTACCAAGGAAGAAGTGTGGCTTTGAGTTAAGCCACTCAACACTCAATGCCTCGAAAATGGCGGAAAGTCAGGAACGAAATGTCTTAACACTAGGTTCCTTCTGACTATCCTGTTATATGCGGGATACAGTGTAAATCCAAACCTATATCAAAAATTATATGATTTATAATACTAATACTAATTAATATACTCGTATACCCTTATCAAACATTATATAATTTTTAACATTTTAAAGCGTAAGTATGGAATGATACGTAGGAAAGAAAAATATTTATTTGAAAAATTTATAAAAATTTTAAGGTATCAAAATTTGATAAATCGCTCTGAAGTCTGCAATCGATTTTGAAATACCGACTTCACGTATAGATATATATTTTACAAATGAAAACAGCATCTCAAGATCTATCTTAGACTTGGGAGCGGCCTATAAATACGGGTCTTAGTTATTTTTATTTTATTTGATCACGGAGGCGAAACCGCAGTTAAAACTTAGTAGTCCATAAAGGTAAACTACACGTAGAGTCCTCACAAATCATTTAAACACAGTACAAGTGAGTAGTAAATATTAAGATATATTACTTTAAATGAAGCAATTATTCTATTTTGAAACTGAACTCACGAGCACTAGATCTCCTTTATAGGTAGCAAAGTTGAAAATACTTTATATTAGTTGATACCTTTTTTTTATAATTTTAAAAGTGTCACAAATTTATACGTTGTTATAGTTATTATTATTATTAATTAATTTTATTGTATACAAAATTAATAAATATATTAAAATCAGCTTCACGCTGTATCCCGCACACAGCAAGGTAGGCAGAGGGAACCTCCGTTCCCCACTTTCTGCCTAATTCTGAAGGCATCGCGTGTTAAGTGGCAGAACTCAGAAGAAATGGAAATATAAATTTAAGTAAATATTTTATCTCCTCGTGTGGGGATCGAATCCACACCCAGTCGGTTTTACCACTCACACTTTGTGCCCCTGCGCCACGACTGGCCTCAAGTTAATTTAATAACATGATATAACCTAAACAATATTTTTAACCACATCCTAAGCCTCAACACTCTATACATCTAAAATTACCCATACATCGTTCAGTACAGATCAAAGGGAGTGTCTGACAGCAATTGTTTATTTTGGCGACTATGTAGCTAGCACTGTAGGTGCTCTAATGTAGATACACCTCTTATTGCCGACACTATGAGTGATGTCTCATGATATGGATAGTAAAATTGTCATTTTCATTTTATATTTCAAGTTAAATGTTTTATGAGTGGATGGCTAGGTGTAGATTATTATTAAATTGTGCCGTTGTGTCGCAGTGGAGTAGTGTCTGACTGTAAGTGCGATGGTTGTGGGTTCGATTCCTACTTTGGGCACGAATTATTTTCTTGTCTCAGCCATGGCGAGATAAAGTGTGGCTTTTTCTTTCGCTTCTCTGTGTGTAATCTAATAGATCTTAGAAGTCTTGATTTTAATTTCTTTCTCGTCATACCACATACGATATGTTTAAATGAATGGTAAATTGAGGAAAATTGTTTCAGAAAATGGTCGACGCTGAGTGAACGGAGTGTCTTAACTTTCCTCCTCTGCCAGACCTGATGTATAAACAATACTGTGGGATGTTAAAAAACAAAATTATAATTTTATTTTCTTAGATATTTTAATACTTAACAAAAAAGTAATTGAAAAAGTGAAGTAAATCAAAATATAAACTTAAATATATATTTAAATTTATATTTTCATTTCATCGCTATGGGGTCAAGGCAAAGGCGTGGCATTGAGTTCCGACACTGAACACACAGTGCCTCCAGAACGAACGGATGAACGAAAAGGAACGGTGTATCTTAACACTTGGCTGGTGTGTGAGGCATACAGTGTAAAAAAAAGTACTGGAATAGAACTGTAAATAAGCACGCTAATAGACAACTCACGGTGGTAAGTCGGTTCCTTTCATCAGAGCAACGGTACGAGACCTGGGCTTTATTAGTTTGTAAGAAGAATTTGATTGCAAAGCTACTTTATTATGTTATAAATTGAACGTTAAGTCTTTGCCAGGTGGATTCTAAAATATATTAGACATAGAATACACGTATAAAACATTCGGACTGCACTGACTGAGTGTGATCTGTGAATAAAGACATGTGCTTTTTCAAAATTTTTTTAGCAGAGTAGGCAGTCCCTCTGCCTCTGTCCCTGTCCCTCTGCCACCTGATATATTAATTATTTCTATATAATGAATATCGTGCAGAGTTACCAGATTTTGTCTCGGAGAAAAGCTAGATATTTACCCCTGGAATCGTTAGTAACTTATTATTAAAAAACGAATTTATTAAAAAAGAATACTCAAAGAGTATGGAAAAATCTACGAAAAGCGAGACCATGTCTATCCCGTTCAGGACATTTGAAGTTTGGACAAAAAATCAGGACGTCCCGCCAAAATCGGGTTATCTGTCAACGCTGGTATCGAACCCACAACCTGTCACTCTTACAGTCACACGCTTGTGTTCCTGCGCCTCAACTGGCCCCTAACTAAATTATTTTTTTTCTCCCAATCACCAAGTATACACTCAGCTTTACCACAACCACGATCTGTCACACTAAACCTTGTTTAAACTGACACGAGACTTTATAGTTTAATATATTCTTGTAAGTAATGCAGGAAGACCGCCATCGAGACACGCGCTTGGCTATTTTCGTCTGTTCCTAGCAATATACTTTTTTTTACTTTTTTTTGGGGACCTAAGTTTTATTGCAAAATTCACCCCTTACTGTAATTATCGACAAATGGTTCGTTTGATGCAATAATAACGTATTTACCACTCTTTGAAATATTTCAGGAGACGCAATCGAAATTTCAAAATTATAGTCTTTTAGTTTATTCCACACACAGCACGGTATGTATACGGAACTTAGTATTAAGACACCTTGTTCCCCATTCTTCACCGAATTTTGGAGACACTGAACTCATCGTTGTGTTTTGCCTCGACACCACAAAAAAAAAATGTTCAATATTTCGTTTCCTCGAGTGAGAATCGAACTCACAACCTCTTACATTGACAATCACAGGCCTCTTTCTTCTCTTTCCTTTAATCTTATTCTTTTCTTTAAATAAAGTACATTTGTGTCATTCGTTGCAAGACTGAATAAACATTTTATTACAATTTAGATTTTCAGTGTTAATCACTCAAAAAAACCAAAACGAATTAAAATGAAGCAATATTTCAAGTAATATTATATTCTTGTTATTTGCCATTAAGCGTAGAAGGCCTAATAAAAAACACCTTATAGAGAATTTATCATTTTTTTTACGGACTCGTGAAAAGAGATTCAGTATTTTATAATTCACGAAAACTAAGTTTTGGTTAGCCACTGGTATTATAATAAATAATCTTTCTCTCAATTTCCTTCTCAAAATCTTATTAGGTAGGTATAGATGTTTCCTGGGTCTAGTTGCAACTATGTCGTTGTTTCACAACATAAAAATAAGCTAAAACTGAAAAAGAAAGATATAGTCGAAAAGACGAAAAAATAATACATTTAATATTAAGGGAAAGGTAATTTACAAGACTGACCTCACCTCACCCAATACAAGAATCAAAATAAAAGTCAGACAACAATAACGTGGAATCCCTGCTCAATGGGCATCATCCCGAATCAAATGTGGGAGAATACAGATTAAATTATTTTATAGAAGTGTTTAACATTATTTTGAGCTCCACACAGTATGCTGCACATAGTAAGTTAAGCAGAGGGAACCTGGGAACCTAGTGTTCAGATACTACATTCCCATTAAGATTACCGCTCCCCACTTTTCGCTGAATCCTGAAGGCATTGCGTGATGAGTAGGGGAATTGAATGCTGCGTTTTGCGTCGTTACCAGAGCGAGGAAGAGATAATATTAAATTTTTGATTGCCTCAAGTCGGAATTGAATCCACAACTTGTTGCCTTTACAGTTGTACACTTGTGCTTGTGGCACAAAACTTAGGCTGTCATCATTAAAGTCTGTCCTACTATAGCGGTATAGCGAGTGATTTGAAATCTGAAGGCAGTGAGTTCGATTTTCACTTGAAGAAATCAATTATTCCCATTGCCGAGCTCTGGTAAGGAAACAAAAGCGCAGTATTAAGTTCCATAATTCACTACGCAATATCTTAAAAATTGGCTAGCCATTGAGTCACGGAGTGTCGTAACACTTCTTCCTACCCTGCTACACAGGATACAGAGTGAAGCTACAATAAAAAAAATACTATAAATTCATATCACTTCCACAATATAACATTCTGGATGTGAACCACATAGCTACGGTGGCGCGGCGGTGTGACGGCGATTGTCAGAATAACAATGGACGGGACGGACAATACGCCGGTGCCGGTGGTCGAAACAACCAAGTCTTTGTTGGGGGGTGGACAAAGATTATTAAATATATACGGATATGTATTGGGGATAAAAGAACATTTTCTAGAGAAATTAAAAAATAAATAAATAAAAATAAATTTGGGAAACGGAAATGTAATATGATTTGTAAATACGCCGTCGTGGCGCAGCGGAACAGTATTTGTAAACGAAGCAGTTGTGTGTTCGATATATTATTCATATTTTTAACATTTTTTTCATATTTATTTTACTATTTTACGTAGCGAGAGAGAAATATATTTGAAGAAGAATTGATATTTTTTATACAAGTAAATTTATCAAGAGAGGCTATATGTAGGCCTATCTAGTACTGTCTCTGCGGTCAAAGTAAACTCTTGCACTTGTCATACACAAAACTTAATAATTTACAATTAAACTTGCGAGTAAAACGGCAGATAAACGCAAAAACCAGTTTTTAATAAACTAAGGCCAGTTGTGGCGCAGAGCACAAGTGTGTGACTGCAAAAACGACTTGTTGTGGATTCGATCCCCACTCGAGGAAATGAAATATTTAATATATTCTTTTACTTCTTTTATTTCTTCGCTCTGGTATCGGCGAAAGCGTGGCGTTGAATTCACTCAACACGCAATGCCTCGAAAAGGAGGAACGGAGTGTCTTAACACTAATTTCTCTCTGGCTACCCTGCTGTGTGTGGGATATAGCGTGAAGCTAATTTGATTGGATTATAGAATATTCGTTTTTACCTAAACATTGATAATAAATATTATAAGCGATGTCCACATAATCTTTGGCAAAGCATCAGATGAAAGGTGCTACAGTGCGAATAAAACATACCTTTCTCGGACAATAGGCTTTAATACGTTGATTTATCCCTAAACAGAGTATAAACAGACAAATTTACATCTTAATATAATATTAATAGTGTCTAAATTGCAATAAATATATTTTGTGAATTTCATCAAAATCTTGATGGTATTTAGGTGTGAATGTGAAATGCAATAGTGTACAGTAAATAGACGTTCTTAAATTCAAATTATTTTATAAATATATAATTCTTTCGTTACTGAGTGATGGAGAGAACGATACAGAGAACGTAGACGAAATTACTTGGCTACAAGAACAGGAAATAAATAGATTAATTAAATTTCATAATAGTGTATTATATTTATTTTTTGTTATTATATAAATAAGTATAAAAAATGTATTTAAAACTTTTTATTTTAGATTGATTACAGAATTTTTAAAAAACGACTTGACGCTTTTTCTCGTATTAAAGTAGGAAACCTAATGTTAAAACACTCGAACATCTCCCGATTACCGAGACACTGCGTGATCAGATACTTTGTCTTCCTATCTCACTCTAAAGAAATAAAAATAATTTTACTTATAACCAAACCCCTGAGTGGGGGTCGAACCCACAATTGTTGCGTCGGACGCTGTCCCATAGCGCAACGACGGAGTGGGCTTTTGAATAAATAACTAAGCCTTATTTCTCTAATATTTCTGTGTTATAATCACATACGTTCAGTAATAATAATACGAAGAAATAAATATTAGGTAACGTTCACGTTAGCACAAATATTTAGAACACAAATATCTTGATTTATAGACAAGTTGCTATTCTTTTAGAGATCCGCTATTTGAGCATTATAGTTAATTTTTATAAAAGAGTTCAGAGAACATCCATTTTCAATAATTTAACATATGTCAGAACTTGGGAGAATTAATTATTTTGATTTCCCCGCTTTGACAAGACAATATGTATTGTATATATTCTTTTTAACAACGGAAATGGAATAATAATTGACTGTGAAATAGAGTTTCACCATTTAACTCATAATACTAAGTTCTTGTATGTTAGGTCCCCTCTGCCTACTATATGAGATAAAGCGTGAAACTTAAAAAAATTGTAATAAACACTTACTTTAATCTTTAATTTTTTCTTTATTCTTTTCTTTTCTTTACCCCTAAAAGATAACATAAAATAACATTATACTATTAAAATTGTACAGAACCATACACAATTACATACAAAATCACCTCCGGTTATAATTGCAGACCTAATTCGCCACATGTAAACATAGTTGCTGGCGTTATTTGTTTTCTTAACGTATTTTTATTCGACGCACATGTTCAATGAGATGAGATATTTCACGGTAGCTTGATCATTATATGTATATTACGTATATATAAATTTGAGATATTATTTTTAGTTTTTACTGAAAAAAATATATGATTAGTTCTATACTAAAAAAAAATCAGATTCACGCTGTATCCCGCACATAGCAGGGTAGGCAGAGGGAACCTAGTGTTAAGACACTCCGTTGCCCACTTTCTGCCGAACTCTGGAAGTATTGCGTGTTGAGTGGCAGAACTCAACACCACGCTTAACCTCGATACCAGAGCGAAGAAATGGAAATATAAATTTAAGTAGTTTTGTTTTAACAGAGCGAGGAAGCTAGAATAGCTTTGTTTTAATTATTTCCAGGAGTGATGATTTACCCCATAACGCCACTAATTACCTTTACATGTTAAAAAAAATACTAAGAAGTAATATTTTTATTGTCTATGCCAGTCAAGGCGCAGTGGTACAAGCGCGTGACTGTAAACGCAACAGGTAGTGAGTTCGGTTCTCATTCAAGAGAAATATATTTTTTTATATTTTCATTTCTTTACTCTAGTGTGGAGGCAAAGCGCGGCGTTGAATTCCACCACTCAAGAATTCGGCCGAATGCGGGAAGCGGAGTGTCCCAACAATAAGCTCAGTCAGCGTACTCTCTTCCATGCGGGTCAAACAGAAAAAAGAAACAAAGACCTACGCCTTCTTGTGGCGCAGTGGTACAGCATCTAGTTGTAAACACGCAGGTTGTGGGTTCCTTTTTTACTCCGGAAAATGATTTATTTTGATATCCTCGCAGTGGTAAAATGACAGAGTGTGGCGTTGTATACCACAAGGTCTTGAAAATTGGTCGATGCAAGGGAAACGGAGTGTCTTAATGAAAAAAAATACCCTTACATTTAAGTATTTCTCACTTCTCTACGTGCCTGTACCGGTGAGAAGTGAAAGCAGGGAAGGTGGGACGGGGGCGGCAGTAAATTGACGATGATTGCCGACAATTGCTGACAATCGAGCTACTGAGATAACGGTTTGTTGGTATTGTATGGTGTACGCGTGAACTAAGATCACTTTACATTATATGATATTTTAGTTTTTGTAAATATAAGTTTGAGAGTAATATATAATATCCACTTTTCTTTGGCATATTTCTATCTCGATAATTTTTTTAAGGATCTAAGGTGAAATTGTGTAAAAAACTTCTTACAGAAATTCCTTATAAATGTTTAGATAATATTTCACAGATTTGTTTTTTTTTAATTATTTTTTCCGCCCAGTACATTGTTCCGCCATTCAACAACGAACGGAAACGAAGAACAACGCAATTATTAACTAATTTTTCTCTGCTTAATACAGATACTACTGATACTACTGATACTTATTAAAAATATTCAAAATTGCAAACATTTTCCAGCCTTTAAACAATATTTTCTGAAATCTATTCAAGAAATAGAGATCAGTGGTGGTGCAGGGTCAGCAGTGGGAAACGAAGTGGCTTACCAATAGGTCCCCTCTGCCTACCCTATGCTATGTAGCCACACACAATGCCTCCAGAATTCAGCGAAAAGTGGGGAACGAAGTATCTTAACACTAGATTCCCTCTGTGTGTGCAGGATACCGCGTAAGGCTGGTTTTTTATTTATACAAGAAATATTCTAATTCAAAGAAAATTAATAAACACGATAAAAAAAATAAAAAACCTCTTGGAACAATGCAACATCATCTGACTGAAAACGCGAGAATTGTATATATTCAGTTCTCCACTCTGGCAGACATAAAACGGCGGTGAGTTTCGCCAATCACTATAACAATGTTAAGTTAAGAGGGCCATTGAGCGGTGCGTAGGGAACCAAGTGTCTTACCAATAGGTTCCCTTTGCCTATCCAGCTATCCGGGAAAAAGCGTGAAGTTTTTATTTTAATGAATAAGACTAAAAATATTTATGTAATTTTGAAATACAATTGTACATTCACCTTTAAATTCACTTCTAGGAGTAGGGTTCATATAACATTATTGTTAAGTGATACGGCATGTGTTTGATGTAATGCTGACTTTAGTATGTATCTATAGTATATTATTTTTAGCTTCACGCTGTATCCCGCTCGTATGAGTTGGCAGAGGTAACACAGTGTTAAGACACTCCATTTCCTATTTTCCGCTCAATTTTCTTATCAGAGCAAGAAAATGAAATGAGTGGAAATCGAACTCACAACCGTCGTGTTTACAGTCAGATACGGATATACTGGATGAGGCTACTTCACAAATAATATCCATTAATTTTAAATATTTCTAACATACAGTCTATCAGTTTGTGGAATTTATGAAAATATTTAAATGCTTTAATTAATAGAATGCCTAAATTTTTACCCACAACCCTCATTTATAACACAAATTCACACAAAGTGTGACTGTAAAACCGACTGCCGACCGAGTTCTGCCACTCAACACGCAGTGCCTCCAGAATTCGGCAGAAAGTGCAACGGAGTGTCTTAACACTAGATACCCTCTGTCTACCTGCTGTGTGCGGGATACAGCGTGAAGTTGAAAAAAAGAAAAAAGACCTCCCATTCATAATCAATCAAATCATAATAAACTTACAAATATTACACATAATAGGGCCGTCATGGATCAGCAATACATCATCTGACAGGTGACGGTTATTGGTTCAAATCCCTCTCGCGGTGACTATTTTCTTTTCTTTACTCAGATATAACAAGATAAAACGCGACGTTAAGATCCGTCACTTAACACGCAATGTCTCAAAAATTTGGCGCAACGTTTGAAACGGAGTGTCCTAACACTAGATTCCCTCTGCCTGAATGGATTTTTATTTTCACGCTGTATTCAGCATATAAGCATCTCTACTGAGGTAAATACAGTATAAAAATTCCTTCCTCCGACAGGGAATGGAACTCACAACAGTCGCGTTTACAGCCAAATACCGTCCTACTGTGCCGCAATTGCCTCCATGTCATGCTCATCGGTATTCGAACCCACAACTACCACAAGCTCGTCAAATCAACAATCAATCAAAACCAAATATATTTACAAATATAGTAAATTATATATAACCTAGATAAGCCATATCATCATGCACAAGCGGTCACAGACCTGGCGGCGGATGTGGCCAATTGTACCGCAATAAAGGTGCGTTTACCTCCGACCTGCCTTGAACTTCGAGGGCAACGACTCTAACGATGGGATTACGATGATTAACCTGTCTGGGAAGCTAATCAACTCAGATTAAAAGCATGGTGGGTGATAATCTATTGCATTTTCTTTGGTTATTAGGAAATAAATTTAATTTTTGACTGTAGGTTCGATTTCTACATGAGGAAGTGGAATATGTAATATTTTTATTTTCTTACTCTAGTGTTAAGGAAAACGCGATGGTAAATTGATGGAACGCAAGTGTTTTAATAGGAATATACTTTCTTTACACTAAGTTCCCAGGTTCCCTGTCACGCCATGTGCAGCAAATAAAGTGAAAGAGAAGCTAAAAAAGTTCTTGGTTATTTAAAAAGGAAATTTAATTCTCAGTATGTTTAATCAACAAGTAAGTTCAATTGAATTTTTGAGTATTACTATGGCCGTCGTAGCGCAGTAGAAGAATGTAGCACTTTGAATTCGATAGCTGTGGGTTCGATATCCAATCAGGGGAATGAGACGAAGCGCGGCGTTGAGTTATTCCACGCAATGTATTGAAAATCTCTGAATACTAGTCTTTCACTGCGTTTATGAAATAACAGGGCTATTTAATAAATTAATATTTATAATATTATTTTTAAAATTATATCTTTTTTACAATAAATGTGGATAGAAAATACAGGAACGAGTCAAAATATGCTTAATATAGTTATAATTTGGTAGTAAGTTTCTAATCGTGTATTTTGTATGTAGGTTCGATCCACATGTCGTAAAATATTTAATTTTTTTAATTATTTTGTAAATTGTAAGATAAAGGAATTCACTACCTTGCAAAGAGCCTCAAGCAAGGCGAAATATTAAAAATTAAGAAAATATTTTTATGAATATTAAACCTATTTGCTGATTACCTCTAAACATTATAAAGTTTATTAAAGAGTAAGTATGAATTTGAATACAACTTACCAATATCGTTTGTGCTAATATGATAATATATATGTTTCGATTTAATTGCAAATAAACGAATATTAATTCTCTGTGCCCAAAAATAAAACTAGTCAAGTGCGAGTGGGAAACGCCCACTGATGGTCTTGTACCTATTACACGATAGTAGATCAACGCAATATCTGACACACAGTGAGAAAGCACTGTGATCCAAAAACGCAATCCCTATAAAATTGCGTTTTTTTTTCTTTTGAGGTACCCTTAAAATAAAAGAAAGAAATGGTATTTTATTTACATCTCATGACGTACAGAGATATATAATAATAATAAATCATTTTTCAAATATTTTCCAAGAAATTAAAAAAAAACAACATAAATTTAAGCTTTAACTTCCCGATTGTACCAATCAACGAGACAGGTCCACCTTTTATTGTCGCTTTCATATCCCGGTGTCCGGTTGCCATCCGCGAAGCAATTGTCTTTTAGTTCCCAAAGAACTCTACCACCGTTCACCTTCAAACGACTTTCAATCTAACGACTCTACTATAAGGTATATTTTGCAGTGTATTTTAAAATGCAGCCCTATGCTAGTAATTACTCTGTGGTTCGACCAATTTAGAAAATCTAGGTGTGGCGACAATGTATCGGTCTTCGTATAATTCTGCAGTTCTACACTCTACATTCCTTTGAGACATTTATTGTATTTGTAAACGGTTGACTGGTTGTGGGTTCAATCCCCACTCGAGGAAATGATATTTTCATTTCTTCGCTCTGGTGTCGAAGCAAATCGCAGCGTTGAGTTCCGCCATATATTAAGCAATGCCTCCTGAATTAAACGGAAAGTAGGTAACGGAGTGTTTTAACACTAGTTTCCCTTTGCCTACCCTGTTGCGTAGTGGATACATCGTAAAGCTGATCTACTTTTAAAATTAATATATGAATATAGGTTGATCACTTTATTTCTCCTCTGACTTATTACTAAGGTAAATAATAGTAAACAAGAAAAAAAATTTTATAGTCAAAACTATTTTATGAATATCTTTTATAGAAAAAAATAAGAAAAATAGGCGGGCGTTTAATTAGTCTAAGAAAATGGAATGGCCTGATTTCTTCAAATAAAAAAAAATGTAGAAATTGTAATCACTAATCACTAGTAGTAAAAAAAGTGTTTTATTACAATAAAGATAATAATAGCGATTTATATAAAATGCAGCTGAGAAACTAAAATCATACATTGTATAGTACTTTGTACAACCTCGTTTTCAAACAAATAAATATATATCTCCAATATTTGACCGCTATCTGTTGAAAAAAGTTTCACCGTTCACTATGTGAAAGCTACAAACATAAAAACCACAATCATCTCTATACATTGCAGTTTTCTTTAGATTCAATTATTTCTTGCTACATTATATGAGGCAATGTATTCGTAAATAAAATAAACTTTTATTAGATCTTCCGCGTAGGTAGAGGCGAAATGGCAATGGAGCGGTAATAGTCAAAGTTACTTTTCAGTTAGTTTTTCATAGCGACCCCTAATGGGCCCAGGTTTGATGTATGACCAGAGTGGCCACATTAATGCTCTATACCTATTTTTTTTGTTATTTTGCCTTATAATAGCAGCATTGTACTGTTTTGTATAGAAGCTATAATTTCTGTGTATAGCTGTAGTTGTGCTTTCAGAGCTGAAGTGAATATATGATTATTTTTATGATGATGATTGGAATGTAAATAAACATTTCATTTAATCATATTTTTAGGTAAGTTGTGCATAGTCCATAGAAAAATGTTTTTTTAGTAAAGTTCAAGCGTTACATACAATTAAAGATCCCACAAATACTTACGACAAGTTTAATTAAGAAACATCATAGAAATTCAATGGAATTAAGTATAAGATTTTCAAATTAAAAAAAAACCTTTTCATTTAGTATATTGGTTTGTCCAGCTGTATTTAGCAGTAGCATAGTGTCTGCCTGTAAACGCAACAAATGTAGGAACAATCCCCTCTCAGGGGAATGCTTAAATTTAATTTATTTTCATTTCCTCGCTCTTGTAGATAAAATGAGGCGTTTAAATTCAAATGTTGTTGTAATGTTTCGAAAATTTGACTGAAATTAGGGAACGAAATATTTGAACACTAGGTCCTCCTTCTACGTGTATAATGTGAGCAGGTTGCAAAGTGAAACAAAAAAAAAGTTATACCACAAAATCTGAGAAAACAAAATAAAGAGTTATTAAGCTCTACTATAATATATAGAGCAATAAATAAATTAACCTCTCTCCTCGCTCATCTAAGGATAAATGCTTATAAAATTCTTACACTTTTATTAAGATTTACAGAAAAAAGCAACTTATCTGTAAATCACGACTCACTCAACCTGATACCGGCATTAAGCCTCGGTATATCGCAGAATCTGACCGGAAATTAAGACACGAGGCGCCCTCCATCCGGTTCCGCTCGGACGTCACCTTACGCCGTGGGCATTATCATATTTCAGATGTTATCCCATCGATGTGGGGGATTATTTCGTTTCGTTTGTATGCTCTTGTTCGTTAAGATGTGTATACTGTATATGTATAAAGGTATTGTGTAAGGTAGAGTTCTTTTATATGCAAGTCTAGGTGTAGAGTAAGGAAAGAAATTGTGGTTTATTTTTAGTAGAAAATAATGTAAGTTTTCTATATATTTTAGAAGACGATATAATATTGAATTTTTTTTTAGCTTCACACAGTACCGCACTCATAGTAGGTTAAGCAGAGGTAACCTGGGAACCCACACCACATTGAATTATGATATTTATATTGAATTGGATCATGATATTTAAAACTAAGTCAGGTTTGAGAATTCTCTGCTCTTCGTAGTATGAATAAATATATAGGTATTTTTAATTTGAATTCATACTATCTTGTGCTACCGGGATATATTGACAATATGCACCGAATATCTTTTTTTTACCTTTAAAAATGGTAAATCAAAATGGTATCAAAGGCAAAATTGTTAGACAAGCTCAGTATAAAGCTACATACATATTATACATAGGGCAAGCACAAGCATATAATTTGAAGTGTCGACCATCTTGGAGCGATCACCGCCCCCCTCCCCCTGCGAGGTGGAGGGTGGGTATACGAATATTTTTCACACAAACACGTTGCTACGTGGACACTTCTTCTTGATATAATATTGCTACAAGGACGCTTGGTTTATATGCGTTTGACTCTTTTGTGGTAAAATTTGTATTTGATAAAGTATTTTCAATTGAGAGAAATAATGAATTGAAGTAAATAGGAAAGGGATGCTTTTTGACAAAAAAGTCAGTTGCCGATTTTTAAAAATTTTTATTAGCTTAGTTATAAAATAAAAAAAAGTACAAGTAATCTCAAATCATCAAAAGAATACTTACTTATACGGAGTTACATGATATGATGTTATACATCACATAAGGAGATTCGCTGACGTTTGTTTTGGTTGACACACGTGTTAGTGAAAATATTTTGTTTTAGTGTTGAATATCTCTATTTTACACAGTGGAAACAATTTATAATAGTGAAAATAGATCCATACTAATAAGGTGATTGGTTATAGTAAGTAGTTGTGTTGTTTTATAGGCTAGATTAGTTTTATTTTATAGTTAGGTTATTTTATTTTAAAATGGATCCTGACCCTCCACCTGACCCCCCTGATCCTGGGGGAGGTAATGTAAATTTTGCACCACAAATAGTGTCTCGAAAAAGACAAGGTGAGGAAGCATCCTCTAATCAGGATATTGTTAAAAAAACTATTATAGATCCATCTACCGCTACTCCTTCTATCCAAAATGTATGGATCCACCCTTCCATGTCCGAAGCCCCAAAATCTTACATTAGTACTGACAAAGGTCCCTTTATCGTGTATGTGTCAAGGGAATCTCCTGATCCATCTGCAGGGACAGCTATAAGAGCTATTAAATTTGGTCAATTTCTGCATACTAATAAAATTACTGATATAGTCAATGATGGAGTTAAAAATGTTGGTCGCAATAAAATCAGTGTCCAGTTTACATCAGCTGAAGCAGCAAATAAATTTTTAGTTAATCCTGTTCTTAGTTTATGTAAATATGTTTGTGTAATCCCTACATTTAATATTACAAGGATGGGAATTGTAAAAGGAGTTCCCGTTGAATGGTCTTTGGAAGAGTTTGTTGGCTCACTGATATTCCCTACTGCTTGTGGTGAAGTTATAAAAGTAAGACGAATGAATCGGAAGAATGTAAGTGAGGGTGTAATTACATGGGTTCCAACTCAAACGGTTGTAATCACTTTACGTGGTCAACAATTGCCTGAAAGAGTATTTTCCTATAAATCTGTCCTTAATGTTGAACTTTATAAATATCCTACAATCCAATGCCTTAATTGCTGTCGTTTTGGTCATGTTAAGTCACAGTGTAGATCAAAGCCAAGGTGTTATAGGTGTTCCCAGTCTCATACTGGTGATGCATGTGACACCCTACAGGAAAATGCAACCTGCATCCATTGTACATCAAAGCATTTTGCTACTGATAAGGGGTGCCCTGAGTACGTAAGACAACAGAATATTAAGGCCATTATGTCGCAAGAGTGTATTTCCTATATGGAAGCATCCTCTCGATTCCCATCTGTCCAGCGTTCCTATGCAGATGTTGCTAAGGAAATGTTTTCACCTCCTGTTTACAT
>JAATLQ010016775.1:37943-88190 GCA_013421005.1 Heliconius erato x Heliconius himera | reverse complement strand
TAAGCGCGGCGTTGAGTTCTGCCACTCAACACGCAATGCCTCCAGAATTCGGCAGAAAGTGGGGAACGGAGTGTCTTAACACTAGGTTCCCTCTGCCTACCCTGCTGTGTGCGGGATACAGCGTGAAGCTGATTTATTTATTTATTTTATTTTATTATAGTTGTCAATCAATTCTGCTTAAATCAATAATCATGTATTTAAGCGGGCGAAGCCGTGGGCGGGCCGCTAGTTTTATATAAAGGATGGAGGAAAATTTTAGTTATGGGAGGGGAATAAATAAAAGATATTTTTCAGTAAATACATTTTAATCAGAACATCATACACAATGTGTAAATAATATATTTCCTAATTGTATTAGGTTTATTTTTTTAAACTTACTGTTAATAAAAATAAATAATTCTCAGTTTTAACATCATTGACTAGAATCTAGATCAATTATTTTTTTAATAATACTATGTTGTATTGAGATTTAAGCTAACAGACTTCCACCATCTATAACATTACAAGTGCCAGTAATACTTTTGGCTTTATCACTAGCCAGATGCGCAATGATACCCGCAACTTCTTCAGCTTCCACTATTTTCTTCAACGGCGTCTTCCCAACAGCGTTCTTAGCATATAATTCCAATTGATCGTCAGTCAAACCGAGGTCCTTCATGATATTGGTTTTCACGAAACCGGGGTTCACAGAGTTGACGCGGACGCCGTCTGATGCCAATTCCAAAGCGGTACACCTCGTGAAATGATCTAGTGCAGCTTTTGAAACGTTATAAGCTAAGGCCATGGAGCTAGCTTTACTGCCGAGAACGCTGGAAACGTTCACGATACACCCTTTACTCTCAATCAGATGTGGGGTGCAGAGCATTGTCAAATGGTACACAGCTCGTATATTTGTGGACATCACTTTATCGTATGCTTCAATACTGGAATTTTTTATACCTCCCATAGCTACAATACCGGCATTGTTCACTAAAACATCTATTCTTCCGAAATGTTCTATTGTCTCATTAACTATTTTCTCGACGTTCGCATCATCAGTTAAATCAGCTGCGATGGTCAGTGGTTTTATTCCTTTTGCTTTTTCACAGTATAGACCTATTCTTCTTAAATTATTTTCTTTTCGGCCCACTAAAGATAGCTTTGCCGATTGTTTGGAGAAATATATTGCTGTAGCTGCACCAATACCGGAGCTAGCGCCAGTGATAAGAACGACTTTATCGTTGAAATCCATTTGAACGTTTCAAAATTAAATGTGAATTATAATTAAATTGACGATTACAAATGTAAACAAGAAAACAGCACGTATAACACAACTGGGCTTCAGAAAATGACAACAATAATTGACATTTGACAATCTATATTTAATCAAATTTTTAGTGTTACTAGCTGTAGTTTTTTTTCTACTAAAAATTATATGTCAATCTTTTCATACAACGACAAATAAAATTATTATACATCATTAAAACATCATAATTTATTTACTTTACTAATAATTTACTAAACATTTAAATATAATTACTTTTCAATATAATTATGGTAAACATTTTTTTTGCTTAATTTTATACTAATCAATATTTGTCAAATAGTAAAGTTACAAAATTAAAAATAATAATTAAAACATAAGTTACAATATTTAAAATTATAAAAACATATGTTGGTATATTTCTGCCAAATTGGTAGTTTAAAAGAAGGCTGGCAGCACTAGCTTCTAGTGGACATGGCAAGGCCGACGTCAAAACTTAAAGCACGTGATATGTGTATCGAAGCAATGACATGTTTAGAGGTTGAAATTTGAGAGCAAGATCTGGTTCCAGTGAGGGGGGACTAATTTTTTTTTATTATTCTTTTTTTAGCTTCACGGTGTATCCCATACATGGCAGAGTAGACAGAGGGACAGGGTAACAGAGTATCTAAACACCGGGTGGTATTGAGACTCTCCGTTGTCCACTTTCCGCTAAATTTTTGAGGTATTGCGTGTTGTGCCGTAGAACTAAACGCCGCTCTTTGTCTTGTAGCAGAGCAAATTTAAAATAATATTTAAGTCCCCCGAATGGGAATCGAACTCACAACCGTCGCGATTACAGTTGCACACTGATGCCGCCGCGCCACGATGGCTGCACTGTTCAACAATTCATATAGTCAATAAAAATAACTTCCTAATTTCTTAAATATTATTAATAATAATAATATATTTCAGATAGATTGATTGCGATTTTTTTATTGATTTTATATATAATATTTGCGGCGTTGAGTTCTGCCACTTAACACGCAATGCCTCCAGAATTCGACAGAAAGTGGGGAACGGAGTATCTTACACTAGGTTCCCTCTACCTAGCCTGCTGTATGCGGGATACAGCGTGAAACTGATTTATGTAATATTTATTTTACTTATTTTGTATATAAAATTAAATAATTGTAGCTTCATATCCATTAAGGTCTAGGAGAGAACAAAGAATTAGATTTTTTATTTTCTCTTGGTTTGATTTGAAACCGCACTCTTCCGTAACTTACTGTGCTAAAACGCTTGTTACGTAAATAGTTTTTATTGTATTGACTACGGGATCGGGAACTATAATTTTTTTTTTAATTCAAATTATTAATTATTTTTAAAATTATTATAGTTTGCTTACTATTCTATATATTTTTAGTGTTTTTTTTATTATTTATGTAACTTTGCGCTGTTTTCCGCACATAGCATGACAGACAGAGTCCACTTTCCGTAGAATTCTTCCAGTTTCCGGCGCAAGCTTTTGAAGTTGCGTTCCTCGAGAGAGAATGGAACCCATAACCTGTACCATTTATAGTCACACGCCTGTGCCCTTGCGCCACGACTGGCCTCTAAAGTGATGTAAAAGGTTAAAGAAATATTTACAAAAAATAAATCAGTTTCACGCTGTATCCCGTACGTACACATCAGGGTAGGCAGAAGGAAACCTAGTGTTAAGACACTCCGTTCCCCACTTTCTGCCGAATTCTGGAGGTATTGCGTGTTGAGTGGTAGAACTCAACGCCGCGCTTTTTCTAAATGGAAATATAAATTTAAGCAAATATTTCATCTCCTCGAATCTAACCCACAACCAGTCGGTTTTACAGTCACACTTTTGTGCCCCTCCGCCACGACTGGCCTGAGAAATAAATAAATATTTATAATATTTATAAATTAAAACGTAGTTTTTTACATTTATTACTTACATGAATACTCCAACATTTTCTATTAACTACAGTAGGTACTAATACCTACCTAGTACCTAGTAGGTATGTGCTTTACTTTCAACTTTAGTAGCCTTACGACGTAAACAGTACAGACAGTTTTACGATCCATAGTGAATAGTAACAATATCTAAGTTCTATTGTCCACGAACTGACCTCCGGACTCCTGCTTCGCGAACCGATGTTGATTTACTGAACCTATAGTATGATTTATTATATATTCGTGACTGTGCATTATGTTTTAACATAATATTGTTATTTAACTTTACTCTTGTACTTGCGTTGTGGTTCATGATTTTTTTTATAGCGCTTATCTATTATTTCTTCAGCTTCATCCCGCATATAGCAGGGTATGTAGAGGGATTCTAGTGTTAAGATACTATAAGTTTCGGGGCTGAGTACGTGTTGATTATCGGAACTCAACGCCGCGCATTGCATTGTTACCAAAGCGACGAATTGAAAATATTAATAAATAATAATTCTCCGAGTAGGAATCGAACCCACAATCGTCGTGTTTATAGTCACACACTTACGCCCTGCGCCACTACGGCTTCTATTTTTCTCAAAGATTATGAACCATGATATTTCAAGTTATTTGATCTAAACTCTGAAACGGGCCAATAATGCTAAAAAATTTTTTAACTACAATTTGGTGAAATATAATAATTTTTATATCCAATTTTAAATTAGGTAATGTTTTCAACCATTATTTATATAATATAAACTTTTATCCAATTAAATTGCACCCATAACCAAACTAACTGAACTGTGTCACTGATTATAAATAAATAAGGTATAACTATAGTATTGCTTTATTAAGTACCACAAAATATTAGATAGCATAGTGCTGGACAAACGATATTTTTTTTTAGATATTTATTACCTCGTAATAAATATCTAGAAACTAATACCTAACGATTTATATTATTTTTAAGTACAACGACGATCAACAAAAAGACATTGGTTGGTAAAATCTGTTTCACGCTGTATCCCGCATACAGTAAAGTACAGGAAACCTAGAGTGAAGACACTCGGTTCCGCACTTTCCTCCAAATACCGGAGATATTCCGTGTTGAGTAGCGGAATTCAACGCCGCGCTCCTCGATAGCAGTAAATAACAATAAATTTAAATAAATATTTAATTTCGTCGAGCGGCGATTGAACCCACAACCAGTTGCGCTTACATTCACACTTGTGCCCCTGTACAACGACTGGCCTCAACTGCTTTAGTTCGTATTCAGCCACTAAATCATTCAATATCCGTTTCTGGGGCAACACATTCATCTTAGATCACATTTGCATATAAAACATTCCAATATATCAATTCGGCCACGAATGCAATTTGTGAATGGGCCCCATAAATAACTGTTTCCGTTTGACACATGGCGACCCTCCATCGAAGCGGGCAACACCGCCACCAGCTTTCCCGCGTTTATTTGACATATGTATTCGAAATTTGAAAACCGGAAGGATTTTTCAAGCCCGCCAAATCAAGTGTGAAATTCAATTGAGCGGCCATAAATTTCCTGATTTGAAAAATGTCCGCGTTATCTTTTACTTGTGTTGTATTGTGGTATATTTCTTGTGTTTAGGATTTATTTTGGTTACTCCTCGATTGTGTGTATAGTGATATAAATGTTTGGGAATGTGTCTTTCACGTTTCGTGTAATAATAATTTGTTTTAGGTTCAAAAAGTGAAAGTTAACGTAGTAAAAAACGACAATTTTAAAGCTTTAATTATAAGGCCAGTCGTGGCGCAGTGGCACGAAGTGTGACTTTAAAACCGACTGGTTGTGGGTTCGATTCCCAAGCGAGGAGATGAAATATTTACTTAAATGTATATTTCCATGTCTTCGCTCTGGTATGGAGGTTAAGCGCGGCGTTGAGTTCTGTCACTCAACACGCAATGCTTCCAGATTTCGGCAGAAAGTGGGGAACGGAGTGTCTTAACACTAGGTTCCCTCTGCTTACCCTGCTGTGTGCGGGATACAGCGTAATTAATCAGCTATTAATCAACCCGTCCATCTTATATCTTTGTAGTAATATGTAAGTGTATAATTTAAATATTTATATTTTAGTATCTACTCGGTTAGTGATATAGCAACAAAGGTTCTTGGAAATTAATGCATATGTTATCAATATAAGGTAATTATTTTATATTTAGATAAAAATTAAAAGTTATTGAAGACTTACTAGGATTTTAGAATTGAAACAAATATTTACATCATACCTTCAATAGGGGATGTAGCTCAGTGGTAGAGCGTTCGCTTTGCATGTGAAAGGCCCCGGGTTCGATCCCCGGCATCTCCAGATATCTATTTTATTGAAAATTCTCAATATTTATGGTTAATCCAATTCTCCCTTGCTTTTTTACCAAGTTTATTGAATAATAATTTATGTAATTCAGAACATAAAAAATTTAACCTGTCTTTTAAAAGCGTCTTAATACACCTATACCATTTTTTTTAATTCCGCTACATTCCACTATTTCTTAGACATAGATTCTCTTATAAAAGATTCAAGGTAACCGCGAGGTACGGCGCCATTACCAGGATGGATGGAGGCGGTGCTGATGTATAGGCTCATCCGCCGATTGCGCTCGAATGGGCTATAACTGTCAATTTATAGAAGTAAGATCTTACTCTAACTGCCGTGTTGCTTAATATTGAGAATGAATTATTGTTATGTTACGTATATAGTTAAGTGGCCAGGGTGTGACTGTAAGGCGTCGGTTGTGGGTTCGATCCCCACTCGAGGAAATTAAATTTATTTAAATGTATATTTTTTGAGGCCAGTCGTGGCGCAGCGGCACAAAGTGTGACTGTAAAACCGACTGATTGTGGGTTCGATCCCCACTCGAGGAGATGAAATATTTACTTAAATTTATACTTTCATTTCTTCGCTCTGGTGTCGAGGAAAAGCGCGGCGTTGAGTTCTGCCACTCAACACGCAATGGCTCCAGAATTCGGCAGAAGGGTTCTCTCTGCCTACCCTGCTGTGTGCGGGATACAACGTGAAAACTGATAAAAAAAAATATTGTTATGTTACGTATATGGTTCTGAGGCCAGAGTGTGATTGTACCGCGTCGGTTGTGGGTTCGATCCCCACTCGATGAAATTAAATTTATTAAAATGTATATTTTTAATTCTTCGCTCTGGCAACAAGGCAAAAGCCCGGCATTGAATATGGCGGTGTTCTTAACACGCAATGCCTACAAAATTTGATGGAAAACGGGGTATGAAGTATCTTAGTACTAGGTTCCCTTAGCCTACCGTGATGTATGCGAGATAGAGCACAACAATTTCATAAAATTATTATTTTCATTTAAGTTTAACTTACCTTTTGAATAAAGGGTTTTACGTAAATAGATTTTTTTTAATAAATATTTTATTACGAATTATAAGTGCATTGAATTGTCTTATTAAAATTGGACTGTGACATGTGACTTAAACCAGTGTTTTTAGGTATACCAGAAAGCAACGGTATAGAACTATCGACGTGGCACCAAATGTACAACTTAAGAGCGTTTGGATAGTAGAAGTAAAGTAGACGCGGCTTCAAATCCTACGACGTCCAAATTTTTATATTAAATTGTAAAATGTTTACAAATTTAAATCAATTTATAAAAGTACTAAATAAACAAATTAATCGATTTAGTACTCACTAATTGAAATGACAAAAAAATAAGAAATAGTAAAAATAAAAAAGTTGGAGATGCCGGGGATCGAACCCGGGGCCTTTCACATGCAAAGCGAACGCTCTACCACTGAGCTACATCCCCGATGACAATTGTGTTATAAAAACAGTCCAAGATTTTGCTACGAAGTGAAAGCCTTAGTATGTAATATGTGATCAGCATATTGAGTAAACTGGTTGTAAAGCAAATGTTGGCGGTCATTGATATTGGGGTCAATATTATGAATTATTTCAATTCATATTTAAGTTGATATTGAAATAAGAATATACAATAATTTTATTTACTAATAATTTAATTAAATGGTTGCAATTTGTACCTAACCTTTTTTTTAATACATTACTTACAATAACTTAAAATTGGGAAAATTTAGCTCTATTTTTATGTGGTCAATTTATGTATAGGTAACAGGTACACAAAAATATTATTTGTTTTCTCTTTATATGTATTATTTTTAAACATTTTTTAAAGTGTTATTCCACACTTAGGAAAGAAAAATACTTATTTAGTAAACGTATAAAAATTTAAACGGGACTCGAACCCGCGCCTCCTGGAAACCGACCAGGCGCTCTGACCACTAAGCCATACGTTCTCGCCAAGCTACGTCGAAATTTTTTCTTTCCTAAGTGTGGAATAACACTTTAAAAAATATTTAAAAAATAGTATTCGCTCTTGCCCAACGATAATTCTTAGTAATTATGTTTGGGTAGCGGAAATTTGTAAAAATCTCCCTACAGAGATGCTAACAACATAAATAAGTTGTAACAAGCGTATAAAAATTTCGACGTAGCCTACCGCTTGAGCTCTCCTGTTATAAGGTTATTACAATTTTCTTTTATTGTCATTATAATGTTAAAATTACCTATTGTCATTGTATACGGAAAGGGCAGAATTTCCAGTTAAAAAACATTGTGTCACATCGAAAAACATACATATATTTTTAACAGCTTCAGCTTCACGCTGTATTCCGCACACAACAGGGTAGGCAGAGGGAACCTAGTGTTAATACACACCGTTCCCCATTTATATATATACATATATTTTTATCATAAATTCCCAATAATGGAATTAGAATTTACAACCATCGTATGCACCCAAAACGTTCCCAACTGTTGCAATATGGCGTCGTCGTTAGTAAATCTGAAATAAGTGCATAATGTTTTTTTTGGCATTAATTAAAAATATTGGACTCAAGATATGCAGAGAGAGAGAGGGAGAGTGAATTAAAAGACACTCCATGCAGTGTCGTAAATCCTTTCTATTTATGATTCGAAATTATTTTATATAGATACAGTAGAAATATATTATATAGATTCATATTCAATATTTTTTTTAAAGAAATTATTTAAAAAAAAATGTAATTTATGTATAAATTTCAAAATCCATTCACATGAATGCCAGGTGCGTCACTAATAAGCAATTAAAGAATTCAATTGCCCGATTTGTCCGAGATGCCTCTAAGGCCTACCCGGCCTTAGGTATGGGTGTTTTTTCGTGCACCATTTCGTCACGGAGACATCGAAACAAGAATTTATTTCTTATAGGTAATAAATATATAATCATTAATTAATATATAATAATGATCGAACGAAAAAAAAAACAGAAAATTGTTTGAAACGTTCCGTGAATTATGTTGCGATAACAAAATTATATATATAGATTCTTATATTTTGTTCAGTGCGAGACTAAGGCTATAAGGCTTGTAGTGACTTTTTGTACATTCAGTGTGAAAAATTGACTGCGGCGTTAAGTTCCTCCATTCAAACGCAATGACTCCAGAATTAACGGAAAGTGGGATATAGTGCAGTCGTGGCGCAGGGGCACTAAGTAATTAGTTAGTAGTAAATGTGAATGATTGTGAGTTCGATCCCCACTCGAGGAAATTAAATATTTACTTAAATTTGTATTTCCATTTCGTCGCTCTGGTGTCGAGGCAAAGTGCGGCGTTGAGTTACGCCACTCAAGGCGCAAAGTCTCACGAAGTCAGTAAAAGGTGGATAACGAAGTGTCTTAACACTAAGTTAATTCTGCATACCCTGCTGTGTGCGGAGATACAGCGTGAACCTGATTTGCCTTGATTTATCACTAGGTTCCCTCTGCCTACCCTACTATATGCAACGTGAAACAAAAACAATTGACTTAAGATTAAATAGTAAGTTGATTGATTAAACAGCAATTAGATTAAATTAATATTAAAAGTTATTCTCTGTCTACTAGGTGATGTTCGAGGGTGATGTTCGAAGATAAGAAAAACAATCGATTAAACATTCATGTACTCGAAAATAATTATTATTTGAGAGCAGCCTTAATTAAAAGGGAAAGCCTAAATTTTTCTCAATCTCCCCGCGATCCAATAAAGAAATGCAAATGAGGTGCGGCCAAGAATGATGGCCCTACAAAATAGTGATGTGCCCACGAGATAATGGAAATGCAATTTCGATGTTTTATCTGTAATATATTAGTCTTGTTTTATTATTTATCATTTATCATTTTTCGCAGTAAATTAAATAAAAGCAAAATAATAATAACTTACAATACATTAATATTATTAATCTAGGAGAATAAGTAAATGTGATTTTTAATTATTAATATTAGGAATTTAAAGTTTATAAATTACTTTTTTAAGAGACTGTGGACACATTTTGTGAACACAATTGATTGTATTAACTGACTGAAGCAACGATTCTTTAATATTACGTTAGCCAAAGAGGTTGTCAAATGGGCGTAACATGCAAGAAAAATACACGAAAATAAATAAAAATAAATCAGCTTCACGATGTATCCCGCACACAGTAGTGTAGGGGAGGCAGAGGGAAGGAACCTAGTGCTAACACACTCCGTTCCTCACTTTTAAATGAAAATAAAAACATAAAACAACTAATATGATATAAATACGATTTTTTTAACTATCACATCATATAAAATTTCTATCATACAGAACTTTTGTATTAAAAAACAAAAAAAATAAACATTTTATCGAAAAAAATTCCCCATAATTTTACCTTCCCTTCACCCCACGAGGATAGTATAAAACTTTTTATTGCTAATTCTCGCGTTGCAGGGCGCCGGCTACCACCACCACCACCACCGCCACCACCACCACGCCGTTGTCAATCTGCTGTAAATGAACTTGGAGATCACTCCGACGTTTGTTTTACTGTCGATGCTCGTTTGATTGCGGTTACTTTTGTTTTTTTTTTTTAACTTTTTATATGCTTTATTTTCTCTTTTTATGAGATCTGTAAATTTGAAGTTGTAAGCTGTTTCCAGTGGGTTAAGCTATAAAAGTATGACTGGAAACATAAATTACAAGTACGTTGCTCCAAGTACAATTTTTCCATATTTATATTTAGATTTAGGGTGATATTGAGATATTAGTTATAATTTGTTTAAGTACTTATAAAATTTTTTGCTAAAACTTTTGATTCAAGCCAAAATATTCTTTAATAAAAATTAGCATTTTTTCAGTGTTTATTTTTCAAATTTTTTGGATGATATAAAAGGAAATGTCGAAAAATGCCATATAAAAGGAAATTGTAGACCAGTTGTACGGTTTACGTACAGCTTTTTATATTGCTGACAACGTTCATTTCAACGACTTTGTTCATGATGCATAAGAACGAAATATATTTAAGGCAATTATTTATATAATTTTTTATTATAATATTATAAAAAATGGTAACATTTTACCTAATAAATCACAACGTTTAAAATTCAGTACTTACAAAAATTGTGAAGAATTAAATACGTATAAGTATATTTATTTTATTATTGTAACCTAGATTCGTAATTAGTTACTGTATGCAAGTATTACATCAAAATTTTAATGATGTTATTGAAAATGAGTTTATTCATTCATTGATTACTAAACTCTGTACAGTTTACACAGGTGGTTTGATTGTTTATGTATTTTTCTTTAGCCTCACGCTGTATCCCGCACGTAACAAGCTAGGCAGAAGGAACCTGCAAATCTAGTGTTAGGACACTCTTTTGGGAATAGGAATCCATTAAGATACTTCCGTTCCCCACTTTTTGATGAATTCGGGATCCGAATTCTGGCGGAACTCAACCGTAGTCAACAATTTGATTTCGTCGTGTGGGAACCGAACCCACAACCTTGCGAATGCTTGTGCCTCTGCGCCACGACCGACCTCAAGCTTTTTATTGTCTTTAAGAAAAGGAAAAGAAATTACGTAGGTACTTTGGATTATAGAAGGTTAGATAAGGAAATAAAAACTAGTTAAAAAGTAAGCTATAATATTACAATTAATATTGTGAATTTGGAATGTGAGAAAATACGGTCATTTTGTTGCAGTGGCGCAGCATCTGACAGTAACGCGTGTTGTAGGTTCGATATCTACTCGGGAAAATAATAACAAATAATTAAATTTAAGTTACTTAAATATTTCCGTTTTGAAAAGACAGAGAGTGATGTTGAGTTCCGTCGCCTAATTCACAATATATAATAATTCGGGCGGAAATTGGAGCATGGAATGTCTTTCACACCAGATCTCTTTATCTACATTGATATGCGAAAACAGTGTGAAGATGCAAAGAATGAGACGATGACATTTCTGTAACTCATAGAATTATACACACATGAATTATACAACATGCCTGAAACCTTTCTGTCAAAGCAGATAATTAAAATTAATTCATTCCGTAGAGCTAAAATCGAATCCACAACCATCGTGTTTTCACTCAAACGCTGTCCCGCTGCCTCAGTATCAAAGTGGCGGAACTCAACGCCCCACCTTGTCTTCGCCGATCGGAATTGAAACTTAACTTTCTCACGCTTTGCCTCTACCTGTCCGGGGTAGTCAGAGAGAACGGAGCGCCAAACGTTCTCGTGGTCTCTACATACCTCTTTCGCCTCGTCCACTGTAATCAACCTCTTCATAAATATCCTCCTCGTCCACTGTCATCAACCTCTTCTTACATATCCTCCGGGGGGTCCTCATGCTTTTTACGTGACCTTCCTCCAGTATCTTGAGAAAATGAAACCATGTCACTAATTACAGAAATTATCTATTAAATAATATTAAAAAATTAAATTAAATTAGCTTCACGCTGTATCCCGCACACAGCAGGGTAGGCAGAGGGAACCTAGTGTTAAGACACTCCGTTCCACTTTCTGCCGAATTCTGGAGGCATTGCGTGTTGAGTGGCAGAACTCAACGCCGCGCTTAATCTCGACACCAGAGCGAAGAAATAGAAATATAAATTTAACTTAATATTTCATCTCCTCGAGTGGGGATCGAACCCACAACCAGTCGGTTTTACAGTCACACCTCGTGCCATTGCGCCACCACTGGCCTCATTAAATAATATTATTAAATAATATTAAACAATAAAATTATTCGTATAATTTAAAATGGCCTTATAAATTGTAGATTATGTTATAATCAAATAGCGCCAGTGCATTAAATCATAGAGTTGTCAAAGGGAGGGAGATCCGTAGCTGATGGCATTCCTCGTCGCCCATAAAAATATCTTCACGATTTAGATGAAGTATTTAACCCTATTAAGAAGAGATCGGTGTACAGAAATGATGTATAGCATAATACTGGCAAATTCTCCATATTTAGGTTCTTGTGTTTTTTATATAAAAAAAACGTGTTTTTTATATTAAAACAAATTAATTATTAAGCAAGCAGTCAAAATATTGTATAAGTCTATGGATTATGATTTTTCAAAAAACAAATGTGGATTCATATACTAAACTTTTCTAATAACATAAGTATGTTGATATGGTTTACACAGCCGTGTGGCTATAGGTGACTTAATTTTTTTTAGTTTCTGTATTCCGCATGTAGCAGGGCAGAGTGAGCTTAGTGTTAAGACACTCCGCTCCCCACTTTCCGCCGAATTATGGAGGCATCGCGTGTTGAGTGACAAAGAAAAATCAACGCCGCGCGTTGCCTCAACACCCCAGAGCCAAGAAATAAAAATATTAAAAATTTAATTTCCTCAAGTGGAAAACGAACCCACAACCTATTGCGCTTACAGTCACACCCTTTTGCACTAAAACATCTTAAATTAAGTATTATAATTTTCCCGTATAATACGTCTTAACTTCATTAAAACGTGATCCTTTAAGGAAGTTTCAGCGGAGTATTGACTTCGCTAAGTATATCTATATATCTATCTATCTTTACATATCTACCTTTATCTATCCCGCTATAAAGGGGCACGTAGCGCGACGTGACCGGCATGACGGCACCCTGTCACAGATACCTACGAAAAACAAGATGGAAATACGGAAAATTATTTCAGAAATAAAATTTCTTCACACAGCCTTGGAATGTTAAGTTTTACGGAATGCTTTTTAAATTGACTTTGTTTTTGTATTGAAATTAAGTTGTTGTAACATAATGTAGAGCCAAATTAATAATACTAGAATTGTTTTTTTTTTCTCTCCTTTCTTTCTCCTTCTCCTCTTGATTAGGAAAAGACCGCCTTTTCATATTTTGTTGTATGATTTTTTTTGGGAATTGTATAATTTTAATTTGATTTGTTATTTTTAACCAAATTTAAAGTACTTTTATAGTTACTTTTTATACTTGCTATAACAACTTTAAGTTGCTATTTTCAGATATTCTTTATCGAGAACTTCGTAGTAATTATTAGAATAGATTTCGTTTTCAGCTTTTCTCTGTAGCCTGCATGTAGCAGGGTGAAACATATATTTTTTTCATATAAAAATACAAAAATATAGCATATCGCGGGATAATTAAAATTAAAAATATATATATGTTTTCTAAAAAGTTTTTTCTTTCCTAATTGGGCAACTTAATAATTTAAAAATGTAAAAAATCTTAAACATTTAATTTCCTCGAGTGGGAATCGAATCCATAACCAGTAGCTTTTACAGTCAGTTACGTTTATGCCACTGCATCTAACAGATTTTTTATTAAAGAAAGAATAAAATACTCTATAATTCCTAAACAAAATTGAATATAACCACCACAGACGAGACTATAACTTTGCATATATTTTTAAAAACCACCCGTAAATTTTGAATCTCCTACCTCCGTGCGTGGTAGCTCCTCGCCACGTAGCGCGTACGTGCCGTGAATGAGGACCTGCCATTTTGACACGGTAGGGGATGATTAGAGGAAAGCACGACTTACGCAACCTTTTTATATGTTCGACAGAATATAAAAAATGTTTATATTTATTTATTTTAAGGCACTCAATTCCCCACTTTCCGCCAAGTTGAGGAGGAGGCATTGCGTGTCGAGTGGCGGAAGTCAACGCCGCGCTTTGCCTCGACACCAGAGCGAAGAAATGAAAATATAAATGTAAATAAATATTTCTTTTTTTATTAGTTAGTATTTTTTTTATTTTGTAAATGTTTTTTTGTATGTATTATTGTAACAAATAGGGGTCGCGAAGGGGTTCAAGTGGGACTGTAAGCGCGACAGTTTTCATTCTATTTTCATTCGGAGAAGTCAAATGTAATTTAATAATCCAATGAAATTTAAAATTTTATATATATATTTTCTGTAGTAACGAGGCAAAGCATGGCGTTGAGTTCCGCCAACACGCAATGCCACGAGAGGTCAGCAGAAAGTGCAGAGCGAGAGTGTATTAACACTAGGTTTCCAGGTTCCCTCTGCCTATCCTGCTATGTGTTATATACAGCGTGAAGCTAAAACAAAAGTATAATTTACCTACATAATAATATATTACAAATACTACTAAAATAATTTTTTTTCTTATAAAAGGAATTAATTAAATATTTTCAATACGATAAAAAAAAATTGGAGATGCCGGGGATCGAACCCGGGGCCTTTCACATGCAAAGCGAACGCTCTACCACTGAGCTACATCCCCGATGACGACTTAATAAAAACCATATATACATATATAGAATACGTCTAAAGTAACTTTAATACCTACTTTTTGCGAAGTAGGTCAAAAATGTGTTAAATACGCTTAATGACAATAGTTTCGTTTTATTATTTATTTTCACAGGTGCTACCTTGTAGAGGTCAGGATCATGGGCGTATCTAGAGGTATTTTCCAAGTGAGAGTTTTTAGATTTGAAGTGATTTCTTTGTGTTTGTGTGTTTTTTATTTTTTTTTTATTTCTTGCTTAATTTTGTGTAAAAAACATGAAGTGGGCACGGATTAGCCCCCTCCCCCATTTCTACGCCCATGGCTGGAATATAAAATAACTCGTGGAAGTAACTCGCTTTACAAAATATTATTATTTGCCGATTTGCAAATTTGAAAACATTACTTTATAGCTAGCTTCCTGCTTTATGACGTATATTGTAGGGTAAACAGAGATAACCTATAGTTAAGAGCTAAGACACTCTGTTCTCCATTTTTCACCTGATTTCGAAACATTGAGTTTTAAATAAGTCAGAGCTCAATTTAAATCATAATTTATAATAATAATGGAGCGAATCAACAACTCTATTGTTTGTAGTCTCATAATTTATGAAATTATAAATGCAAAAAGTCTAACTTTTAAGTTTTTGTGATTCAATACTCGATGTTTTTGACGTAATGCCACATTATAGTAGTAAAATTATAAAAGAATAGATAGTAAAAAGTTGGAGATGCCGGGGATCGAACCCGGGGCCTTTCACATGCAAAGCGAACGCTCTACCACTGAGCTACATCCCCGACGACTTTAATGTGCGAATTTTACAAAATTAATTCATATACCTTATCTAATAATGTAAGTTCACGCTTTATGCCGTGTACAGCAGGATAGACAGAGGGAGCCTCGGAACCAAGTGAGAAGACACTTCGTTCCCATGTATTATCACTAGGTTCCGTTATTAAACACTTTCGTTCTCCACTGTTTGCCGAATTCTAGAGTAATAGTATTTCATATTTTCATGTCCTTGAGTGGTGGAATCGAACCCACAACTCTCGTATACAGCCGCACGCTTGTGCCCCTGCGTCACGACTGGCCTCAATATAAATTAATATTAAATGTCGATTTAGTAATAAGTCACATATATATAGGTATAATAAACGACCTTGCAGTTGTTATACAATGTAAAATATGGTGTGCGTGACAATTGATTAAAATGGTGGAATTCATTTATAAAATCTTATAGTGCTATTCTGTTATACTTTTTGTTTGTAAATTTCCACACGTTATAGTTTTGTAATTGTGTATATTAATGATTTTTATTGTATTTTATATACATATACGTTATCGTTTTATTTTAAAACGATAATTTTATTGCTTATTTTGTTTGAAAAAATCACTTTTTCATTTTTGGAGAAAAAAATAATAATAATTGTATTAGGCGTTTATACTCAACACGCAATGCCTCCAGAATTCGGCAGACAGTGGGGAACGGAGTGTCTTAACACTAGGTTCCCTCTGCCTACCCTGTTGTGTGCGGGATACAGCGTGAAGCTGATTCATTATTATTAAGCTTTTATAGAGTAGTTAAAACTGAGGTTTCACTAAAAGTGGTGCTGATACTTCCACCTGTATATGTATGTATAGTATAAGGCTGAGCTCAAGTCGATATATATTTAAATTTTAGCTACATTTCTAAATTTTTGTGATTTTACTATCCTATATTATTATTATCTCAAAAAAAACACATATATTTCAATATAACGTTCTAATAAACGATAGACCAATAAAAAAAATCAATGTGCTGCAGTATTTCTTGTATTGATTTCGGAAATTTCTAAATGATAATATACAGAAAAACAAACATTCATCTCACGTTACTCAGTTTTTGTGAGAGGGACACTGGCCAGTTGTGTTGTTATATTAAAAAAGATGCTGTAAGTGTTAAAAAATTACTTTTGTGACATGTTGACCGGAGGGGCACGAAACTCGCGATCGGTTTATAACCGACTTTATCTAAAGAAGTATGTTTAACAAAATTATTATATGTGATATAGCTAAGAATTTTACTTAAGATATACTAATCTACATATAAAGGTATTTTATTAAATATGTTGATATGCAATCTTTCCATTTTTAAGATTAAAACTGAAGAGACGAGAAATAAAAGTCAGTGGTCAGGAGTCAGTCTCTTTAGTAACTTTTCATGTTTATTTTTTTTACAGTTATGCATATTTATAAAATTATGGAATGTTAAATCATCGGGGATGTAGCTCAGTGGTAGAGCGTTCGCTTTGCATGTGAAAGGCCCCGGGTTCGATCCCCGGCATCTCCAAGTTTTATGTTATTTTTATAAAATTTAGATTTTTTTTAATTAACATTTATTGTTTAACTTATTAAGGTAGCGTTATATATTATAAATATTATTTAAACTATGAAAATATTAAACAAATATAAAATAAATATTCTACTACAGTAAAATAAAATAGATTTCACAAACATTTTTTTTTCAATATAGTTAATAGAAAAATAAACAAATGACCATTTCTTATAAGTAAAATAACATAAAATTTTACCTGCAACAATACAATATGCTGATGGCCTCGAGTAATGGCCACTTGGAGGGCAGTAATGGCGTATGGACGTTCGGAGTGACGTCTCTGTCATAAATCAAAAGTAATTCAAGGGAGATCTTATTGGAAGATTAAGCAAATAGCTGTATTATGTTTAATATCTTTTATATATCTTTTGTGTCATCCGAGGGAGGTTGATAGATTTTTTTTAGCTTCCCGCTGTATAGCGGGGTAGGTAGAGGGAACCTAGTGTTAAGGCACTCAGTTCTCCAGTTTCCGCAGAATTTTAGAGGCGTTGCGTGTTCAGTGGGGGAACTCAATTATGTGTTTTGTACCAGAGATAATAAATAATTATACATTTTCCTGAGTAGGAATCGAACCTACAACTGTTGCTTTTACACATGGATAGATCTAAGAGTTCATTTTAGAGACAATGCGTTCATTGTAAAATTGTATGTGTTTCTAGGGCAATAATATTATATAAAATGTCTGGGTGTAAATTGGACCCATTAGGTACGTTAAAATTAGTAAAATATATTTATATATGTACAGCTTAACGTGTTATTCAAATTAATAATTTATATCACGTAAGATAATTATAAAAAAAAATAGTACATACTTTTTAGAAAAACATAAAAAATTTACCAGTCGTAGTGCAGGGGCACAAAGGGTGACTGTAAAATCGACTGGTTGTGGGTTTGATCCTCACTCGAGGAAATGTAATTTATTTAAATTTATATTTTCATTTCTTCGCGCTGGTGTCGACGCAAAGCGCAGCGTTGAGTTCCGCCACTCAAAACGCAATGTCTCCAGAGCTCTGCGGAAAGTGGGGAACAGAGTGTTTTAATACTAAGTTCCCTCTGCCTACCCTGTTGTGTGCGGAATATGATTTTTGTTTTCATATAAAATTTGAACGTAGCGGGATTTTAACCCGCACCTCTTGGAAATCGTCCAAGTCCTTTGACCAACTAAGTTATACGTTCGCCAGATCGCTTGGACGATTTCCAAGAGGCACGGGTTCAAATCCCGCTACGTTCAAATTTTTATGTTTTTCTACAAAGTATTTTTCATTCTTAAGTGTGGAATAACATTTTAAAAATGTAAAAATCTTACTTACGTTACACTCCTAAAAGTAATAAATTTAAGCATGTCATGTTTTTCAATTTAGTTCTTCAGTTACGAACACGTTTTAAAACTTAAAAAAATGAAAATATTATTTATTTTCACTTATAAAATATCTAAATCTCTGCGACAAACCCAACAATTTTTATTACAGCCCAAACATATCAAATTTTTCTACGCATCGATCGAACCTTTTTACCTTTCAAAGGTTCTCAAAATGAGAAAACTAATTTAATTTTACAGCGCACTTTAATGGAATATATGGTTTTACCCGACTTCTAATTGCCAATTGCCAAAAAAAAACCGGCCACATCTACTCGATTTTGGTGAAGCATCAAAAATGTGAGATACCCACAAAAATCCCAATCGGCAAATAAGAAAAACTACGAAACGGCATTTTCGTCAATGCGAATTTAATACGTTTCTGCTTACTTCTCCATCATCACGTCGTTTTTAGCTGCCTCAGATGCTACAGTTTGTTATCAAAACAAAATTTGATAGGGCATTTTAAATTATACTTTAACACAAACGAATAAAACTGATTTTCTTCAAACTTAACAAGGACAGCCATTTTATTATACCTTTAAGTTATAATATTTATTGTGGAAACAATAAAGTCGACTTTTGTTCGCGATTTCAAGCGACACAGACGGACAGACAGCTTCTTACGTGTAGTTCCGACTCACTTATTTTGTCCATACTAAGAGAATGTATGCGATGAATTCGCGGGTCCACGTAAAAACAAACACGGTGCTAATAGGGCTGTCAAATGCTTGCTTCTGTTTAAAATCTTATTTTGATGTTTTCAAAAGCTGTTGTGTGATGAAATATTGTGGTTTTTAACTGTTGAAACAGAAAGTGTCGATCTAAATACGATGGTTGTAAGTTTGATTCCATTTTAGAGTAATGGTTGTTAATTTATTTTATTAGCTTCATCCTGTATCCTCCTTATAGAGGAATAGGCAAAAGGAACCTAATAATAAGCCATTTTGTTTCCAATTTTTTTTCAATTCCTGAGGCATTGCATGTGTAGTGGTGAAACTCAATTCCGCCTCTGCCTAGTTACCAGAATAAGGAATTAAAATATTGAATAATTCATTCCTCTGAGTGGGAATGAAACCCATAACCGTCGCGTCGTGTTTATATCCACATCCTTTGACACTCCCCAGGCACCACGCTGATCTCATTGGTTAGAAAGGTCGAATTCCGTATTTACAGTGCTATGATTAAAAAAACCGTACAAGTGCAAGCCGGGCTCGCCCATCGATGGTTCCGTAGAAAAATTAGAGATCTCGAGCTTTTTCTGAAATTCGGGCTCGGCTTAGCCAAAGTCCTTTCACCTGATACCTCTCTTGAACTAGCAGTTTTAATACCAAATTTTACCAACCTTTAAAGGCTATTATTTTTTAAAAATTAACCACAAATGTATACTTTTTTCCTTAACTAGTACTACTTGTAGATGCTAACTGCCAAATTTCATAATCATTCTAGGTTAACCGGAAGTACTTTATTCAGTTTGATTCCCTTTATGGTCGAAATACGCGCTTTTTGAGTATTTATCTATATTTTATACGAGGCCAGTCGTGGCGCAGCGGCACGAAGTGTGACTGTAAAGCCAACTGGTCGTGGGTTCGATCCCTACTCGATGAGATGAAATATTTACATAAATTTATATTTCCATTTCTTAGTTCTGGTGTCGAGGCAAAGCACGGCATTAAGTTCTGCCACTCAACACGCAATGCCTCCAGAATTCGGCAGAAAGTGGGGAACGGAGTGTCTTAACAATAGATTCCCTCTGCCTGCTGTGTGCAGGATACAGCGTGAAGTTGCTTTTTTTATATATTTTTAAAATTTCCATCAACACACAGCCCTAAGCGGTTTCGTCACATCCACAAGTGTGACTGAGACGTAGGTATGTAGATCCTAAGCTATTGTTCTGTCCGCTCGACGCTTTATGAATCAACCTGCACTTACATATTAATATTTATATCGGAGCAATCAAAAACTTTCGATTTCCTTTTTGTATTATAAACACTCCTTAAGAGGATCCAAAATATGGAGTATGGGGTAGTGGTGATAATAATGGTGACCCTGAAAAATTTTAATTGTAAAATAATATATAATTTTCTATATCAATATATTGTTTACGTCGTGGCGCAGAGGTATATAGGTGACTGTATCGCGACAGTTTAGGGTTCGATCTCCAATCAAGCGAATGAGATATTATTTATTAATATTTTAATATTTTCGCTCTGGCACCAAGGTAAAAGCCCGACGTTGAGTTCTGCTATTACACGCAATGCTAGGCCAGTCGTGGCACGGGGACACAAAGTGTCACACTCTGTAAACGCGACTTTTCTGGGTTCCATCCCCACTCGGTGAAATTAAATATTTATTTAAATTTATATTTCCATTTCTTTGCTTTGGCGTGTAAACAAAAGCGCGGCGTTGAGTTCCGCCACTCAACACGCAATGTCTTTAAAATTCGGCGGAAAGTAGGGAATGGAGTGTCTTAACACTAGGTTCCTTCTGCCTATCCTGTAGTGTGCAAGATACAGCGTGAAGCTGTTCATTCTTTTTTACCTATTATAGAATTTTGTGGTATTCTCCTTGTTTCATATTGATTATTGGCATTTGCCCAATCAAAGTAGATGAGTCATTTCTTCCTTCACTTCGTATCTTTTCTCTTTCGCCACACCTAGTCTAACCAGAGCTCACTAATATCGGCATCATATGTACATCAAAGTAAATCGACCCCACAACCATTTTTTAGAGACATAGAGATGAGTGGGGGTAATAATTTAATTTCCTAGCCTTCGTAAAAAGGCAGAACGCGGCGTTTAGTTCACAATATACTGTCTCAACATTTGGGCGGTGCGTGGTTAACGGGGTATTTTGACACTAGGTTCCCTGTGCCTACTTTGCGATATGTGGGATAAAGCGTGAAAACTAATAAAACACTTTCAATAAAAAAATGAAAACTTAATGAGAGTGATGTGACACTACAATATTTTTATGTTTTATTTTGATATCCGGAAAGTAATTGTAATTGTTTGCTATATAGTAAAAAAAATATTATTACCATACAAAAATTATGTAAACGTACTGACGTTTCAAAAAATTAATATATAAGAGCAAACTAAGGCCAAAGTAAAAAATACAGATACTGAGAAAAATATTCAATTTATTCTGTTAATAGTGGTATTAGCCATATTGGAACTTAGTTGGAATCAAATAAAATGATGGTATGTTTGTGTAAATCAACACCTCCATACAAGGCTATCAATAAAAATCCATTAAAGACCTATTAAACGATTTTTTTTTTATTTTTTGTCAGTTTCACGCTCTATGTCATATATAGTAAGGTAGGCAGAGGGAACCTAGTGTTAAAACACTCAGTTTGACACTTTCTACCGATTTTTTCCGGGCATTGCGTGTTGAATGGCGGAACTCAACGCCGGGCTGTTGTCTTGGTGCCAGAGCGATGAAATAAAAATATTAATAAACAATAATTCATTCCCTCGATTGGGGATCGAACCTACAACCGCCACGTTACAGTCACACGATCTAAAAAAATACCATTTATCCGCGTTGATATCTTTAAAACATATTGAATAAAACAAAAACTGTTTAAACAAAAGGATTTGAACCCATATCTATAAAGTGTAGTGGAATGTTGCTCGACGAATGTTATCAATAATCGCATTGTTTTGTACGTTTCTTGTGAAGTGTCAACGTCGGACGTGCTCTTGACTCTTAGCTGCTATGTACATGAATAAAAATAATTAAAGTTGATATCAATAAGACTATTTATATTTTATCTGTATGTATTCGTTGTTTTGTTTTTTTTTAGTTTTTTTTTAATTTCAACGTTATATTACAATAATGTTAGGGTTCCGTACTTCGGAAATTAAAAATGAAACCTTTATAGGATCACTTTCTTATCCGTCTGTCTGTCTGTCTGTCATGAGCCTTTATCTCAGGAACGCTTGGAGATATCGAGTTGAAATTCAAAATCTAACCTAAATCTACGGTCCCATGATTTTCTGAAACAAAAGCGTTTATATTTACTTAAAAAAATAAATATATGGTCGTTTATATAGCAAAGCATTAGCTCAACCAGAGCGGTTAAGTTAAGTTTGAACTTCAGAAAAAGCTCGAGATCTCTAATTTTTGTACGGAATCCTCGGTGGGCGAGCCCGACTCGCGCTTGTCTGGTTTTTTTTTAAAGAATAAACGTAAAAACACAATAAGATACTGTACATAATTTAATTTTTAATTATAGTTATTTAAAATAGGCGTATGTAGATTAATGTTAGGGGTCAATTACAATAATTTAATTTTAATCAAAAATACTGTAATAGTTTCCCAATTATACTATATTACAGTTTAAACCGTCGTGGCGCAGGGGCATATGTGCCACTGTAATCGCGACAGTTACTGTTTCGATGCCCACTTTGGTGAATGAAATATTATATTTTCATTTCCTCGCTCTGGTAAAGAGGCAAAGCGCGGCGTTAAGTTCCGCCAATCAACACGCAAGCCTCTAGAAAATCGCGAAAAGTGGAAAACGGAAGTGTCGTCACAGTAGGATCCCTACCTAGAATATAATGTGAAGCTAAAACACCGTGTTAAAATGTATTAAAATATAAAAGTCATTTTAAAAAATGCAGTCGATAATATAAAAAGAAATATTTTCGTAAGGAATTTATTTATTCGACTTTAATCTTGGATTTCATTAACATAAGTTGGCAAACGCAAGGTTTTGTAAAGAGAGATGAATTTTGAATGTGAGAACGTAAGAATTTTATAAAGAAATTTTATTTCAGTAAGCCTTTGAACATCCTAAATTTAACCCAAATATTATTATTATTTTTTTTTAGCTTCACGCTGTATCCCGCACACTGCAGGGTAGGCAGAGGGAACCTAGTGTTAAGACACTCCGTTCCCCACTTACTGCCGAATTCTGGAGGCATTGCGTGTTGAATAGCAGAACTCAACGCCGCGCTTGTCCTCGACACCAGAGCGATCCAAATATTATTAAAATTATAAAAATCTCAAATATTTTAATTAGAATAATTGTGGCATTTATTTAAGGTACTAGTAGCTCCTGTGTGGCTTCGCCCGCTTATACTATACTATTATTTATTTTTTCAATTAGTATCATTTTAAAGAAAATATCCATACGATAATAGCTAAAGTTTTTTCCAATTCAATAAAAATCTTTTTATGTAACAATATTGTTGCATGCAATTCTTTATATTGACTTAACTTTTTTATTTGTAAAGCCATTAAAATGAAACCACCACTAAATGTTAAGGGAATTTTGATAAATTAGAATAGTGAAAACTGCATTCAAATCGGTTTAGCCGTTTCTAACATTAGTGCGAAGTCCATGTACAGACATGGATCAGCTACGATTTTATTATAAGTAGGTAATCTATACCTAGTCAGTTATATATTTTTACACTTTCATAAAGAATCAATTGTTTTTTGCATTATTAAATATATTAAGAGCTAGAATAGAGTAGACGTGGCGAAAGTGCTATACTCATATATGACACAAACACATTTTGCGTTTTCTCTCTGCCTTCTCCGCCTAGTGAAAAGCTTGACGTAGAATTTAATTAAAAAAAACAGCTAGAAATAACTAAAAAAAATGAATTAACAAACATTCAACCACAGTGTAAAACAGCCCTTACAATCATTATCGGGCGATTCAAAGTAATTATAATAAATCCAAGGAGGAAAGCTACGTTTTTGCTTTTCGGCCGCTCACTCTTTGCTCATATATGGTGGATGGGTTCGTGTGACGGCCAGTCAATACCTTCGATCTGTTGGCTCAATCGATCCGATTGGGCACTAATTAATATGAGATCTTTAAGGATACTAATGCTAGCGTTTTTGCATACGATGCCAATGTGTCCTGATCTGGATCTGTCTTTCTGGATTCTGTGATACATTTAAATGTGGGCTTGACAAATTTTGTTTAATGATAATGTCATAGAGTAAGGTTGTTTTTTTTAATTTTCGTTTAATTGTTGTTGGTAAATTTTATATAACTATATGTATTTTATGTTGTAGGATAGACAGAGGGACCATAGTGTTAAGACACTCCGTTCCCCACTTTCCGCTGAATTCTGGAGGCACTGCGTGCTAAGTGGCGGAACTCAACGCCACGCTTTCAGTCGTTACTAGAGCGAAGAAATAAAAAAAATTTATTTCAAAGAGGCTCACACTCTCATCAAAAGATTTATCTTATCTTTTAAGGATACTAATGCTAGCGTTTTTGCATACGATGCCAATGAGTACTGATCTGGATCATTCTGTGATACATTTAAATGAGGGCTTGACAAACTTTGTTTAATAATAATGTCATAGAGTAAGGTTATTTTTTTTAAATTTCGTGAAATACTTTTTGTTTGGTTTTACGCTGTATAATGCACATATACAAGATAAGCACCTGGAACCTGGGAACATAGTGTATAAGTACAGTTGTTTACTAGAAAAGTTGCCAAATTCTTGAGGCACTGCTTGTTGAGTAGCGGAACCAAACCTGCGGTTTGAGTTCCACGAGCGAGGAAATGAAAATCTAAAAATATTTAATTTCCTTTAGTGAAAATCGAACCTACAACTTGTAGCGTTTATAGTCACAAGCTTGTGCCCCCGCGCCACGATTGAGCTCTTCTATACTTAATGATTCAATATAGTGATTTTACGTACCTATCTATCATAACCTGGTCCAGATAAATCCAAGTGAAATTATTCTTCAGATAATCACTCCATCATCATGATGGCGTCTCTAGTGTTAGCTGCCCTTAGCTGCTGTTGGTTGAAGAAAAGAAAAGACATTTATTGAGTGATTTATTATCCATAGGAGTGATTATACCTTATATCTTTAAGCAAATTTTTAGATATGTTTCTTGTGATGTGACCTTAAATCCATAATAGTTTGTGAGTAAGTAATTGGAAAATTAAATAGAAATAAAGAGAAAAATGTTCTGTTTGTATAACATGCATTTTGTTTTTCCTTTTTGGCTTTGAAAAAATAAATTTCAATTAGTTAAACTATTTAAAATGTAATGATAAACCTACTTATAAACGCGACAGACCCGGCCCTAGTAAGGTGAATCTGACAAATGCTAATATAGTTTCTTCTGTGGAGGGTAAATCAAAATAAGCTTCTTAGTGTAGTAGACATTCACTCAACACGCAATGCCTCCGGAATTCGGCAGAAAGTGGGGAACGGAGTGTCTTAAATACTAAGTTTCCTCTGCCTACCCTGCTGTGTGCGGGATACAGCATGAAGCTGAAAAAAAAGCGTAGTAGAGTATAGCAATAGTGGAGTATATAACTAAACGATAGTGTTAAAAAAATATATTATGCTGTGTAAATCTAAATATTAATTTTAGGAAATGCTGAAGAAAAGTAAAATAAAAACATATCCTTTCATAGAATTTTATAACATTTTGTAAATATTACGACGTTGAAATAACAAAGAATACCTTCAAAATTTTTCACACCCACCCGCCACACGAGTCAGAACTCGCGACCATCGGGCTTATAATAATAATCTTTAGTTTTCATTATTCCACTTTTTGCGAGAACAAAGGCACTGTACCGAAGCGAACGCGCCGGGCATCCGAGACATCTGCGACATCGATTCTGTATCGATACGTAGGAATCCATGGGCGATACCACGTAACATTGTCATATAAGAGTAATTGTATATAATTGGTATTTCTCAAGAACAATGACTTGAAATTACCCTTTGAGTGAAATAATTACAGTATTTTTTGCCCTTGCCCCGAACGCTTTGACAAGTGCCGGTGCTTTTCGATCTTAATGTCGATCGAACGATCGGCTATAGTTTATATTTCATTGAAAACGTTTAAAAACAACTGGTTTTGGGCTATGTAACATAATTGGATAATGGAGAGTAATTAAATATAGATTTTTTTCCAATAGTAGGTATGCCGTAAATTCCGCTGGGTTCTTCGTATTTAACATATTAGTAACATGCATCTGTCAGTATTCTTATAAATAACAGAAATAGAATTCGACGAATCCAACGGAATTGTAGAAAGAACGGGTGTGTTTAGTGATATCTATATATATAAAAGGACATGTACCTGTCTGATTGAGGTAAGACGCACTCACAGCCGCAACCGCTGTGCGTAGGAACGTAAAATTTGGACAGGTGTTTATTTCCATAATCTGGACATCCACTAAGAAGGGATTTTGAAAAATTTTAACCCCAAAGGGATGAAATAGGGTTTGTATGAAAAATTTTATAAATCGGCACCGATTTTTATAAAATTTTAAGTACAGACTCTTAAAAATATTTCATTGAGTACGTGAAAAGGGGGTTGAAAGTTTATTTGGAAAAGTCTTTCAATCGCCAGCGATTTTTATAAAAAATTGAATTCAAACTGTTAAAAATATTTTATTGAACACGTGTTACGTGGTTTTTTTTTAGAATTCACTCCAAAGAGTGCAAATAAGCGGGCGAAGCTGTTACACATATATTCTTATTGGCTTCTTCTTCTTATCCATATATGGCACTCGGGTAAATTAATTATTATTTATCAACAATTCAATTTCTTCGCTCTCGTAAAACAAAACGTTTAGTTCTGCCATCCAACACGCAATGCTCCGAAAATTCGGAATTCTAAAATTGGGGAACGTAGTGTCTTAACACTAGGTTCCCTCTGTCTACCGTGGTTGCTATATGCAGGATACAGCGTGAAATTGAGAAACAATATATCGTAGTTACTAGACCTTATAAATAAATATACAGAAATGTAGCTTGCTTAAATTGACATAATATAAATTTTTAATATCAATCATCAACAAAGTATACGGAGTAGGCAGAGAAAGCCTACATACGTCACTTTCATAAATAAAACTCTTTCGCCTCGAGTCTCCCAATTTTAAAGAATACCAATGTATATTACAACACTACACGTATATCAACTAGGGGAAATATTTAATTTCTCTGATTCGAACCCACGACCATCAACAACCACGCAAAAATACATAAGTATTATATTAATAATATAACATTGAAGAATATAATACTTTTGGTCCGCGGATTGTACAGAAAATCCAAAGCGAATTCACTTTTTACCAGGCTTATGTTAAAACGTGGAATCTTAGCTTTTTGCTCAGATGCTTTATGTCAGCCCCCCACTCGCTGTGACTTTTCCATTTTATTTAAAGATTTAATGAATAAGAATATAGTTTTAAAAAAAGCGGCGTCGTTTGATTTAATATTCTTTATCTTTATCGAGATAGTGCGAACACTGAAACCCTGGTGCCTACATTTTATGGTGAATGTTATGGGGCGTCGATACCATCGACTACTAGGTGAGTGGTTGAGACGAGTGGTTCCCATGAGAATAAAGTAAAATAGTTTAATGTTTTTTATTGGCATATTTTTTTTTATAATAGACTGGCCAATATGTTTGTTTTGATATTTGATTATTAAATTTGAATTTAGTTGAGAAAAATGTCTGAAATGTTATTAAAATTGTAAAAAGCACCCGTTTATTATTTAAAAGAACAAGAACTGTTATAGATCAATAATAAGTCGAATTATCAAAAATCACTTAAAATACTTTTTAATGTAATTTCATTTCATTTGTACAGTTACTGTAGCGTAGTCGATTATTACCTGGCTTAGGGCTGGTTATGAGTTATGTCCTATTTTGGAAAGAAATAACTAGGTTACAGGCTGAACAGTATTTTTAGCCGAAAAACATCAGAACTGTGTATACCTACAGATGAAACAGCAATATTCATATTTCTTAATGTGTCTTTTATAATATAATATTTTTTTAAAATAAAAATAATTGATTACCTACATATTAAATACCTTTTGATTTCCTTAAAACGACAACACCAAGGCGCGCGGGTGGTACGCGAATACTTATTTAAAGCCACTCTAAATCGTCTATTGATCGACAGCTCTGAGACTTATTTATTTCAATTAAATTTTAACCTATCAAGAGAACCGCAAGTTATTTTAATTATTTTAATTGGTGTATTAATAAGCCATGATAGGACAAGACAGCCATGACAGACAAGAGTCTGTTAACATTAATTTAGCCGTACATTAATTACATTAGAGGCCAGTCGTGGCGCAGGGCATAGAATGTGACTGTAAGATCAACTGATTGTGGGTTCGATCTCCACTGATGGGAGGAGGAAATGAAATATTTACTTACGTTTATGTTTTCATTTTTTCACTCTGGTGTGGAGGCAAAGCGCGGCGTTGAGTTCCACTTAACACGCAATGCCTCCAGAATTTGGCGAAAAGTGGGGAACGTGAAGCTGATTTTAACTTAATTAATTATATAAGAGGCCAGTCGTGTCCATATAGTGTGAGCCCGACTGGTGGATTTGATTCCCATCCGAGGAAATAAAACGTTTAATATTTTCATTTTATCGCTCCGGTATCGAGGCAAGGCGCGGCGTCGAATTTCGCCACTCAACACACAATGCCTTAAAAATTAGGCGGAGAATAGGGAACGGAGTGTCATAACACTAAGCTACCTCTGTCTACTCTACTGTGTGCAGGATACAGCGTAAAGCTAAAAAAAGAATAAAAAAACATTATAATTACACATTGGCGGACAACGACGCCACCTGTCGGTGGAATGCTGAACTAACGATCGATTTATTGACCGATGGATCCTTTCTTATTTGGAACAAAAAGGGGCCTACAGTACCGGCCACGCTATCACGCGTTTCAAACAAAATTTGTATTGTTAAAATGTTTCAGCGAGCCAATCATTTCTATGGAAAAAAACATAATAAAATGTCAGCTGACAATTTTTCGATTACATTAAAGAACTCTTGTTTTGTAATTTAATTCTTATTTTCATTAAGAACATGGAGTCGATATTTGTGTTAAGTTAATTGGTTTCATCATTATTGGGATATCTATAATATAAGTTATTCTTTGTCATCTATAACTTATATGGAGAAGACGGTTTTTTTTTACTAAAGATATATCTATAATCTATAAGATAAAAAGGCAGATGTCATAATTTATAATAATTTGATGATAAACACGGAATTATTATTTTTAATATACTAGCAAAAAAATATATGATATCAGTAATTGGACGGTTTTAATATTAAATTCCTTAATCTGTACTATGTATCTATTCCTATATAAATTGTAAGCGTTATGTATTAAACATGTAGTGTTACTGTTACTCATAAATAGAAATATTTTAAGTTAGGTACAAAAACTGAGGAGAAGGGATACAAGGGTTTCGGTTCGATCCTCACTAGAGGGAATGAAATATTATTTATCAACATTTTAATTTCTTCTGTCTAGCATTAAGGGAAAATACCCACCGTTAAGTTCTGCCGCTCAACACGCAATGCCTTAATAAATTGGGCGGAAACTGGAGAACGGATTGTCTTAACACTAGTTTCCCTCTGCTCACCCTGCTGTGTGCGGGATACAGCATGAAACTGATTTAATTTATTTTTTTAAGGTAGAAAAATGTTTAGTTTCGAAGAAAAAAAATAGGAAAGGAATACAATCATAATAGAACACTTACGATATTTAGCACCAGTGATTGAAAACCTTCATAGATCATCATATTCAAATATAATCCAATTATACTGACTTCCTTACTTTTGAGATCAGTTAAAAATGTTCACAATAATAGTGATTATTGGAGAATAGAAGACGAAGTCTTCTTCGTCTAGAGAAACTATAGTAATAAAAATATAAAAATATACTAAATAGTACTCTTCTTATATATATTTTTATAAAGTGTGCATTTGTTCCAGTACCAGCTTAGATAGCAATGAAGATATCTCGTACCTCACAATCACAATGCCGCACGACAACGCGCCAAAAAATCGCCCGCACTCTATTGATATGACATTGACAGATTCGGACGGCGTAGGGTCGAGGGTTTTGGCTGTAAAAAAAATATAAATAAAAAAAAAACAATAAAAAACTTAAGTGATTTGGTTACTAGTGAACTTTTTAAATGGATAAATGATGAATAAATAAAATAATAGTATTTTAAAATTATAATAAATATGTAAAAGTCATATATTCAGAAGATTAAAGTTAAAATCGATGTTTTTCCTAAATACTAATTTCAACTTAAGTGACACGCTTATTTTTTTATATAGTTATGATTCATCATATATACAATAGGTTTGTGTCTAACACCTTAATAAATTTTATATAAGTAACAAAAACTATATTTAAAAAAAATACCGGAAAAAATTAACATTTTTGTAGTATCTGTTAATCTTATATTACGTAGAAAACGACAACCCTACAATAATATACATGGCAGAGACGCCGCCCTGACATGTTTACGGGCCAATTATTTGTATGGATGCAGCAGTAATAATGATTTCTTGCGACCGTCTGTCCGTCCGCGCCGCTTCAACTCGATATATTCAATCTTTTTACGATTTCGCAAATTTTGCTATATCGATTCGGGTGCGAGATTTATCGATTATTTAAGTAAATTAACTTTGTATAAGGGAATCCCGGTTTTATTATGCACAACAGTGGCCTCATTTGCAATAACTTTTGTTGCTACCTACCGCGGGTGTCATTTGCATTAAATATTTTAGTATTATATTATAAGTGTGTGTGTTTTTTTTTGTTTAATTTTTCATCCGGTAGTTCCCCGTTTATTGTAAATAAACTTCGAGCCACAGCAGAATGTCCTTATCACAAAATTGTGATCAATGCTGTAGTGCTTCTTAAACATTTTAAATAATATTTTGGATGTGCTTTTTTTTATTATAATTTATAATTTTTTATCGCAATTGAAATGTGTTTTTGGTTTTTGTTTGTTATGTTTTGGTGATGAATGGCACTCGGTAATTAGCTTGTGTTTGTGGTATAAATGTAATTCTAATTTTACATTGGGTAGAGTCACCCATTATTTTATTTGAAACTAGTTTTGAACATTTTAAAATATAGGTAAAATCGTGTATTTTAATAGTTTTAAAAATACTTTTTCGCAATTTTAATTTTTTAAATATTATATAGTATTATAATATTTTTGATTTTTTGAATATATCAAGCACAAAATCAAAAGCGTCAATTTTATTGGGGGAATATTTAATGCATAACTTTTTTTTTATTAAATTTGGATGTCGTCGATGATGAATCTTAATGGTAGAACGTTCGTTTTGCATGCAAACTGCCCCGGGTTCAATTTTCGCCTTCTCATGTGTTTAATAAATTATTGTACCAAAAAATGATTTCTTTTTGTAAGTAAAAGTGAAGGCCCTTTTATCATGACTTCATTATGAAATGATAAATAAACAACAACGATTTGATGACGACGAATGATATTAAATAATTATTTTTTCCTTAGCGAGGATCAAACCCATAACCGTTGCGCTTCAGTCACACGCTGAGCCACGGCACCACCAGGACAACGCGACGTCTTGTAGTTATAGTAATATTTTACAATATTTGTATTTAGATTTCTTATCGTGAATCTTCACTTTTATTTATAGTGATTTATCCTAAGTGTTCTTCCTATAATATAAGATTATTTTTTATGCTTTAAAGTGGAATTTTTAATAAGGAAGATCATTTGACCGTAAATGTGATGGCAATGGATTCGAATCCCATTCCTGAAGTGATTATATTTTAAATTATTTTCATTTCAGGGGTACAAAGTGTGACTGTAAACGCAACTGGTTGTGAGTTCGGTCACTACTCGAAGAAATGAAATATTTATTTAAATATATATTTCCATTCCTTCGCTCTGCATACTATCATATATGGTAGCCAGGTATAACTAACAACCATCTCATTTGTAAGACATATGAGATGGTTGTGGGTTCGATTTCATTTTCGAATTCCATTTTCATTTTCGGATTGTACGCATTGAAAAATACATTGGGTACTTTAGCTGTAGTAAGGGCTACTATTCTCTGCTTATGGATGAAATTCGATTGATGCATATTTTTTTATATTTTTAAATATCTTTCTTATATGTCATGTCATAATTATTATTCTACCTCACAGAATTCGGCAGAAAGTGGGAAACGGAAGTCTCTTAATAACAACGGAGTGTCGTAACACTAAGTTCCCATTTTCCTGCCTACCCCACTATGTGCAAGTTAAAGGAAAAAATCTATTTAATATCTAGTCCTTATCAGATATTGAAAAGTTTACCTTATTTAAATAAATTTTGAAGCATACCTACATAAAATAAATAATTTTTAAAAGCGTTCCTTCCTTTATTCCTTGTCTATCCACTTTACAATTTTTCTGTTTTCCCTGTAATGTCTGAAACAGCCTCCAAAGGCGTCTGCAGATCGATCGATACAAGCACGTGACTTGACAGCTAACCATCTCAAGTACATATACAGCCAGTGGGATCGTATAAAAAATAGAAATATCTTCAAGGCAAATTGGCCTATATTATTTTGTAATAAATATTATAATGCCATTCCAAGGATTCAATTTGATTTGAGACAGTAGAAGTTGTATAAATAGTACTAGGATATGTAGTTTCAGGTTAGCATTAAACTATTAAGTTTTAAGGAGTGTTAGGAAGTATATTTTAATGTAATATTAATAGTATTTAGAATTCTATTAAAAATTAAAAAGAGACTAAATGTGTTTTTGCGACACTCGGTCTTTTACTATAGTAGCTGTCGTTGGTTCAAATACTATACATCTATGTATATATTAGATTTTTGTGAAAATAGATAAACTGTAAACGTGGCAGGTTGTGGGTTCGATTCCCATACGAGGAAATGTAATATCCAATATTTTAATTTTCCGCTCCGACTCGATAAAGAATTGAGTCTCGCCATTTAACACGCAAGCACGCAAGTTTGACGAAAATCGGAGAATAGAGTATCTCGACACTAAGCTCTATCTCTGCCTACTATGTTGTTTGTAGGGTAAAATGTGAAACTAAAAAAAAACAAGGAGGTTTTCTTTTTTTTTAAAGGCAGAGGGGACCTGGGTCAGTCCACTCCAATGATTGGGGCAATGCGTGTTTAGTTGTGGTACTTAAGCTCAACGTTTACATTCGCCAGTATATAAAATTAAACATTAAATTAACTTTAAAGCTAAAAACATCAGACAACGTTTTCATATCCTATAGTGAATCTATGAATAAAATGATGTTTTATAAAGTACTTTTCATCTAATACATACTCCCACGCGGACAAATAGGAACCTCGTTATAAGTCCATAATTGTTCTCATGCAGTGATCTCACAAGCGTGCGATTGTAAACACGACAAGTTGTGGATTCGATTCCCATTTGAGGAAATGTAATATTTAATGTTTTCGTTTCCTCACTCTGGTAACGAGGCAAAGCGCGGCGTTGAGGTGCGCCACTTAACACGCAATGCCTCAAGAATTCGACGGAACGTGGGGAATAGAAGTTCTTAATAGGAACTGAGTGTCTTAACACTAGGTTCCCCAGTTCCTCCTGCTTAACCTACTATGTGCGGTATATAGCGTGAAGATAAAAAATCATTTTTGCATTAAAAATAGCAATTTTAAATTTTTTCTCGTCTTTGCCGATATGCCGTAGGTACTCACAGTATTATCGATTACCGCCTACGCCTCCAGAATTTCTAATACGAAACCTAGCGGAATCGCTATTGTGTTTTATATATACCTTAAAACATACTGCCATAAGGGTCAAAATCCTTTGAATTCTATGTGACCCTTGTCTATTAGAGAAGGTCAATGTTTGGAGGTATAGAAAAGTCGTTAGACAAGACTAAAAGTCATAGTCTCAGCTTTCGTAACTATATCATAGAAATTTTAATGTTAGTTATATATAATTTATATTGAACATTTATTTATTTAATACAAACAAATAACAAAATATCTTAATTTATTACATATTAAATGTTAAAATTGTATGTAATTGACCGTGACTTTTTGAAACGATACGCCAATAGGTATTTTAATTGCAATTAAGTATAAATTGTTATTTAATTAGTCTATAGTGGCGTTTATTTTGCTTGATACTTCCGCATATTTCATCGAATCGCATCGTTTATAGGTAAACAAGGCCTTGTGACCTTTTCTCACGTTATTTTTACAACGCCATACTCTGTATATATCAGAGAAACTCCCCTTGGGTTAATTCGAACCCACTACCGTTGCTTACGTTTTGGATAGGCACAAATGAGCACTAGCTTCAACTATAAACAAAGCTATATGAAACCTGTCCCAATTTACCAAGACAACTTTAGAAACACGAATAATTACCTATCAAATAAACATTATCAACTTAAAACTACCTAATATGAAAATTCTACGTGATATTTGAAATATTAACCAAATAATATAGTATCTACGTCGTAGCACCGTAACCCCCCAAGGCGAGGCAGGCAAGCCAAGGAAGGCTACGTTGTTCTGTAAAACTAATTTATTACCAGTCAGTATTCACACGTAATCAACTGGCACGCCTACCCGCGCCACCCACGCCCCCTCTTCCTCCGCCAATCAGAGGCCGCCATTTGAATTTTAAAACGACACTCTCTATATATATCTGTTTCACTCTAAAATGGATGGCATAGAGTGGATGTAAAAAGTGTTGTGTGTTTTTTTAATTTATTTAGTTTATTCTGGTGTTTGGTTTTGGTTTTTATTTCTTTTTTTTTTTCATTTAAAACTTGTCTTGAGCATGGTGTAAGTTTTAATTTTTGTTTTTTTTTTGTTTTGTTGGTTGTGTGTCGGTGTGGGTATTAATTGTTTTGATTAGTAAATATTTTTAGTGTTAAAAATACGAGTGAAAATCGCTAACTATCAATATCAATATTTTTTTTATTTTTGTACATTTTGAAATATTACTAAATATTTTTTTCAAATATGTATAGATAGATACAAAAGTACTTTTAAAATAGAAGTATTTAGTAAAAAAAAAAGTTAATCCTAAACATTATCATAATTAATAAAGGAAAATATTTATTTAACTGTTTGAACCAGTTAAATTATACGTTTCTTTTGCTCTACAAAATTTATAAGACTTCAAATATCTTTACATTTAGAAATACCGTAAGCTTAGTCATACTGTATCATTCTATGAGTAATTACTATCTACATATCCAATGTTTTATGAGCTTAGTATATGTATATCGTTTATCTATAGCTTGACCTCTTTCAATATGGAGAAAGCACTAAAAAGAGGCTCCAATTACACTGGTAGTTCATTCACATGAAAATTGCTCGACAGTTACAAACGTATTCGAGGCTAGGTCATAGGTGTAATGTCGTGGGAAACAACTTATCTCTTACATTTCCAAGCTATTTCGACGATAATTGTGCATTTCGTTCAAAATGTTGAATTTAAAAGGCAGCCAGTCCCAAATTGGTATGTCAGAAATTTAATGAGAAGTTTGTGCGATACGCGACGATTTATTTCTTGATAAGAAGTACTTGTTTTGAAAAGGGAAAGCTTGTTTTATTTTTAAAATAGCACGCAAAAACATACTTATTAAATTTAATACAATAATTAAATTTTATATTTTTAAAAAACTAGCTCCCAAAAAACAACTAAATAAAATGAAAAAAGAGAAATAGCGCGTGCCAAACACTGAAAACCGTACGGATCGATGTATCGAGTTCTCTAACAACTCGCGAAAGCAATAATTAGGGCACACCCCACTAGAGACGTGACACTCGCCCGCGTCACGTAAAGGTAACCCAATTACAACGTGACGCTCAGCCATTCTAGCACGCCCCGCCAACATCTTGTTTCGTATGCTGCGGGCCGGTTCGGCGCACACTGCCATACTATACTTAGTTTTGATAGCATCCTCTCAATGACCGCTGGACCGACAGACCCGGCACACGTGTTCGCAAAATGCATGTTGTAAATACTCTAATGTTCTCGTATTGGGGTGCGTGTATCCGAACGCGGTAACGTTTGACAGTTCGCGCCTTTTTGCTATGTGATTTTGATTGATTGTCTGTGGGATTTTTTTTCGGTGGTTTTTGACAGTTGTTGGTTTTTTTTTTTTTGGTTTTGGTTTTTTTTTTCACTGTGATCGGCTGTGATTCTTGTGTGTGGTTTCAAGTGACTCGGTTATTCTGGTATAGTACATTGTTTTTTTTTTGTTAAACTTATAATATTGTAACAAAATATGATCAAATGTAGAGCTAGGTGATTAAATTATAATTAATATATAACTTAGTATACATATAAAGTAAAATCATTTTCACAATTACACATAAGAAATTACTCAAAATTATTTCGTAAAAAATATAAATAATATTGGAAATATAAAGAATTAACTGAACAAACACAATTTAGTGGGCTCCGACAAGCACTCCCGCGCACCCGAGCCAAGTCAAACAGCTGCTATTGCTTTACAAACATCGTCAGTACAAAAACCTGTAATCTGTGAGGTTAACAAAACACTGCGCAATAAATACTTTTAAGTTAGACAAAAGCAAATAAACTCAATACTAATAGGTGATGATAAAACTGACGAAAACTATGAGAAGCGTAGGCGCACGGTAAATACATACTGAGAGCCAGTTTTGTTTTATTATGAAATATTTCATTTAATAATCAGCCTCATTCTGTATCCTGCACACAGCAGGGTAAGCAGAGGGAACCTAGTTTTAAAACATTCCGTTCTCCAGTGTCCGCCGAATTTTTCGAGGCATTGCATGTTGAGTGGCGGAGCTCAACGCCGGTTCATTTAATTATATTTCTGTTAAAATTATAAACGAAAAGTTAGTGAGGTTAGTTCTGTATTAGCATGATTTCAATACAGATTATCTTTTTTTTATTGGAATTACATATAGTTAATTATAGAAATTGTAGAGTCAAAAGAAAAGAAAAAAAAAATGATTACTATTTAAAATGGGAACATATCAAATTAATAATTATTGTTATTATATTTGTGCAGTATGTGTATTAAAAAATAAATAAATGGCATTTTAGCTATAAAAAATTAAGATAAACTATCAAACAACGTTCCTACTATAACATTAAACAAAAAGTGCTAAATAAAAAACAATGAATAAGTGACAAGTGCAATGGAGCATCCGGGTGGATTCGCGTCCCCCTGGGCCGCGATGCTGGGCCACGGTGTCCATGGGATGATGCAGCATGAGTACCCACATGCGCATGCGCATACCTCCATGCCGATGGACTTGCATGTGCCTCAAGCATTTCCTTATTATCGGTAAGTTTTGTGTTTCATTTTGTTTATATGTTATTGAAGGTGTAAAAGGCATCATGGTGCGCAAGATGAAGGGCGGAAAGTGGTGGAGATGAGAAACTAAGTGTTTAGACACTCTGTTAGTCTAAACACTAGGTTTTCTCTGGCCGGCTACCTTGTTTTATGCGGCATACAGTGTGAAGCTAATAAAAAAATAAAGTAGAAATAAAACAAAAAAAATCTAGTGTAGATTTTTCTATTTATTGAAAAGTAGAAAAAAATACTAAGCCACTACAATGAACAAGTTATAAGTAAAATACAGCATTTAGGCGGGCTAGTTCCCTCTTGGATATCATGAGTAACCTTATGCGCGTGCGCATTCATCTGCATTTAATATGTTGGTCTAATAAAGCCTAAAAAATTAAATAAATATAGTAACAAATATAATTTTGTTAACTATTATAGTCTTTTTTATACACTCTAAAGAGGATTATATGGTTTCATGTGCCTCTAGGTAGAGTACTACTTTTTGCAAGAATATATTTTATTAATATATCAAATTATGAAAAGTATAAATAAGCTTCACGTTGTATCCCGCACACAGCAGGGTAGGCTGACGGAATCTAGTGTTAAGACACTCCGTTCCCCACTTACCGTTGAATTTTGGAGGCATTGCGTGTTGAGTGACGGAACTCTACGCTGCGCTTTGCATCAACATCAGAGCGAAGTAATGGAAATATAAATTTAAATAAATATTTCATTTCCTCGAGTGGGGATCGAACCCACAACCAGTCGCGCTTACAGTCAGTTTGTGCCCCTGCGCCACGACTGGCCTCGTCGATTTGTTTTTAAATTTTTATGAAAAGTAAATATGCGTAAATATATATTTATTTAAAATTTGTATTTCATTTTGATTCTTAGGTTTCCCTTAAATGACTTAATAAAAATTATATTAGGTATATGTGACAATACAATGGCAAGTTTAGTACGTATCCCCGTACATTATGTATGGACTGTGGCCGTTCGAATGATCATTTTGAAAGCATAGCAAATTTGCGTTCTACTTTAAATCGCTGCTTATTTTTCTATTAGATTGTTTGAAATGAAAAGAAATAAATTACGAAGCAGAATAAAGTAAATTCAACAGCGGATTCATTTCTAACTACGAGTATAAATAAAGCATTTTTTTAACTATAAACACTTTTTTTATAAAATGTATTTATAAATATTTATTTTTATATTATTTATTTCTATTTATAAATGTACTGGAATGTTATCGTGAATATTGGATTTTTTTTCTATAAAAAAATAGGAAACTTGAATATTCAATACATTGATTAATTATCTCAATTAATATGTGGGCTTAATATTTTATTTTGATAGATGCTAAAACTTGCCAATGGAGATCGTTTTTATAGTACTAGTATAATTCGAGATTTTTTAATCAGTTTCACGCTGTATCCCGCACACAGCAGGACCTAGTGTTAAGACACTTCGTTCCCCACTTTCCGCCGACTTCTAGAGGGACTGCGTGTTGAGTGACGGAATTCAACGCCGTCTTTTGCCTCGATACCAGAGCACAGAAATGGAAATATAAATTTATATAAAGAACAAAAATATTTTATCAAAATATATTTTACCACCAATACAACCAATTAGAACGACATATCCCTGGAAGTTTATTTCAAAGACAATATTACAATAGTCTATTAGATGTCTATCCAGAGCAAAACAAAATCTCAGCTCCGAGAGCAGGTTCCTCGCATAAGGTTACCTATTAGGTCTGGATGCCGGGCGGGTTTTTGTTTGTCCTGTCGCATAAAGCACGGGAATAGAGGGAACCGAGGAAAGTTACAATTTACGATATCGTTTTTGACCATGAAGATCTCTTTGTTGTTTGGAAATTTTACAATTTCTCAAAAAGTATTGAAAAGCTGCAATTTTGTGTATGTACATGCTTGCTTGTTTTACATAAAAAAATGAGGATGTGGTTTAAAATATGAAATTATTCATGTTAAACTCGTTTTTAAGGAAAATTTTAGTACGTAACTTTATCTAATCCTAAGTAAATAAAGTATAATGTTACTTTAAAGTGATACAAAAAATAATTAAATATTTTAAGATTATTAATCAAATATCGTAAATTACCGTAGAGTATATTAAAATCAAAAATTAGATCAGCTTCACGCTCTATCCCGCACACAGCAGGTTAGGCAGATTGAACCTAGTGTTAAGATACCTTATTGTTTACTTTTCGGCGAATACTGGAGGCTTTGTTTGCTGAGTGGCGGAACTCAACGCCGCGCTTTGCCTCGACGCCAGAGCCAAGAAATTAAATTTTAAATATTTCATTTGCTCGAATGGGGAACGAACGCTGTCGCGGAACGTCTGTAAACAGTCATAATTTGTGCCTTGCGCCACGACTTCCTCCTAGAGTAGAGTATTTTGAGTTGTAATTACATTGTCAGTGAAATATAAGCATTTTACAGAAATTATATAATGTAAGAATTAAATTAATTTAATTATTTATTTATTACTACTTTACAACTAACCTTATTTACTATGATTAAATTAAATTAAATTAGCTTCACGCTGTATCCCGCACACAGCAGGGTAGGCAGAGGGAACCTAGTGTTAAGACACTCCGTTCCCCACTTTCTGCCAGATTCTGGAAGCATTGCGTGTTGAGTGGCAGAACTCAACGCCGCGCTTAACCTCGACACCAGAGCGAAGGGATGGAAATATAAATTTAAGTAAATATTTCATCTCCTCGAGTGGGGCTCGAACCCACAACCAGTCGGTTTTGCAGTCACACCTCGTGAAAAAATATAAACATTATGTAGTTATGTTATGTAGTTCATCAAGTAACGTTCTTGCAATATTTAAAAAATAAATCAAAGCATTTTGTTGAAAGATCATTATTTTTTTTATTTTCTATTTAAAAAGAGAAATTAAAGTGAGTCACTGCATGTTTCCAATCAAATCAGGTAAATAATTTAAATATAAACATTTCCCTACATAAACCATGCACGTGTAGTTAGTTACATTCTTACGACTGCGGAACTCAACGCCGCGCATTGGTACCAGAGCGAAGAAATAAAAATATTAATAAATATTAATTCATTCCCCCGATTGGGAATTGAACCCATAACAGTCGCATTACAGTCACACGCTCGAGTCCCTGCGCCACGGCAGCGCTTACAACGTTTTTAAATAAATATTTAACACATATCATTTACTCAAAGTACAAACAAAAAGAAAGTGCATTTCTCAGGAACATCGCAATTCTTAAGGCTTTGACGACCACGAAGCAGGTGATTCAGTGAAAACATAGTACAAAAAGGAATACAATCGCGATCCCTTACTCTACATGCTCACCAAATAAATAAAAGTTAATTCTCAAAGGAAACCACTTTTTGCTTACAATTTTAAAGTATCATAAGTTTTATCTTTTTTATTATGCATGTGCATATTAAACAGGAATTCTGTTAGGATGTTCTCAGTATATTTGAGATTTTTCTCGTACATAGCAGGGTAGGCGGGTAGGTAGGTAATTGGAACCTGGGAACCTAATGTTAAGGCACTCACTCCTTTTTGCTTTGCCTCCTGTTACCAAAGTGAGGAAATGAAAATATTATATATAGGAAATGAAAATATTTTATTTCCTCGAGTGTGAATCGATCCCACAACCTGTCGCTCTTACAGTCGCGCACTTGTCCCCTGCGCCACGATTGGCCTCCTTTTACCTACCTACTTTCTTTCCACTGAAAGGTACTCTAGAAGTATTACGCATAGAAGTAACTAAAGTTAAGCCAATTTTTAAATCGAATTGTAAATTATTTAAATTTTAAAAATGATATACAGTCGAGGCACAGAGGCACAAAGTGTGACTAAAAAATCGACTGGTTTTGGGTTCGATCCCCACCCGAAGAAATGAAATAAATTAGATTACTTAAATTTAGATTTTCATTTCTTCGCTCTGGTGTCGTGGCAAAGCACGGCGCTGAGTTCCGCCACTCAACACGCAATGCATCCAGATTTCGGTTGAAAGTAAGGAATAGAGTGTCTTAACACTAAGTTCCCTCTGCCTACCCTGCTGTGAGCGGGATACAGCGTGAAACTGCTGTTTAAGGCAAATATCATCTAACATTATAGAGTTAATGTTTGTATGTGCTTTTATTTATAGATTCTTAATTGTTATAATATGATGATGTAAATTTTATTTAATTTAAAAGTATATTAAGTGCTATATTATATAATGTTTCCTACTATAGAAATGACCATACAAGTGAAATTACACTTACAAAGATTTAAAATAACTATATCTAAACTACATAACACTTTACAATACATACATTAAAATTACATAAAAAAGAGAATCTAAAGAATAATCAAAAAAATAATATACCACAATCGACTCACAATATTTTTTACCCAAATTGGCCTATCCGGGCATCGCTATCGTTAGTGTCGTCTACCGCACTGTAATCTGCGCGTACGCAGTCCGAAATTACAACCAAAATGGCGGCAACCGTGTCATTTCGCGGGTCGATGTGGTCGTCCGATCCCATCCTAATTACAGTTTCTTATAGTATTCTTAAAATAAAATTTAAAAAATTAGCTTCACGCTGTATCCCGCACACAGCAGGGTAGGCAGAGGGAACCTAGTGTTAAGGAACTCCGTTCCCCACTTTCTGCCGAATTCTGGAGGCATTGCGTGTTGAGTGGCAGAATTCAACGCCGCGCTTAACCTCGATACCAGAGCGAAGAAATGGAAATATAAATTTAAGTAAATATTTCATCTCCTCGAGTGGGGATCGAACCCACAACCAGTCGGTTTTGCAGTCACACCTTGTGCCGCTGCGCCACGACCGGCCTCAATTATACCTCTCATATAGTATTCTTACCATTTTCAAAAGGTTTCTTATAGTATTCTTACCATTTTCAAAAGGTTTCTTATAGTGTTCTTACCATTTGTACGACATCGATACCCTGGCAGTTTGCAAAAAGTTGTTTTACTCCCATCTTGCGTTGGGTTTTGTCATTCGATGTTGATATCTTTACTTGGATATAACTGACTGATGGATCATGTATAGGATTGAACTTCACTTTTGTGTCTTTTTTTAATTTAATAATTAATATAAATAACAATTTTAAATCTTATATTATGTTTCGAATTAATTTTAATTGTATTTCTAAATCGATTTCATTAATATACCACTTGATATCAAATAAACGTGTCATTTTCTTGTTATCAATGCGTTCTTTTATATGTAGACATCACATGGTATCCTACACTTAATGCGAACATCGCACTAATTCCTATTAAATACGTGAGAAGCATCCCGATATATGAACTTTTTATATTTCATGAAACACATTAGGACCACCTGCGCCAGGGTAGTTTGAAAAAAAACCGGACATTCCATCAAAAATTTTTGACGTAAGTCCGAATTAATTGTGGATTGAATACCAGATTTCCATTTCAAATATTTCTTGTTTTAGTGTGTTGTCAATATTTGGTTAGTTGTATTTGGACCGCTTCATTAGACGGGTGTCGATTGCCAATCGTGCGTCTTTCTCTTTATCATCAATAATTAATGATGGCAGCCATAATTAAAGCAAATACCTCGTATTGGAGGGAATTTCAAGTTTCTTTTGGTATCTGAGCTTTGAGAAATTGAGCTTACGTCTAGAGGTTTTCTTGTTATTTTCGTATTTCTTATGATCTGATTGCACGTTTTAGTACAAAATGTGTGTAATATTTTAAAGAAATTGAAGCCAAATCTAAATATTTTTTCGAAATAAAATTTTTACAATTAAAAGTTTAGACTTTTGTATTGTTAGTTTTAATAAAAATATGAATATTATTATCAACCATAGTTCAAGCTACCACTGTACTGTATTATATCACTCAAAAATGTCTATTATTGAAAATATTTTGGCTACAGTCATTCGCCTTAAGCATTTCTATACATTCATATAGTTAGAAAACTACATTTACCCTAAAGTACCTAAAGAACATTATCTTTAGGTTCCTTTTGCTAAAAAAATGTTATAATAAATATTAATATAAAATATATTTTATATAAGAGCAGGTGACTTAACAACTGGCTTGTCATGTCACATTGTTGCTAAAGAGAACAGGACTAATTGTCTGTGCCTAGTTAGCGACAAAAGGGAAGGTAATATTTAAGTCTTTTACTTAACTAAATAGCTTCAACTTTCAGTCATTGCATGATCTATACATATAATAAAACAGTAAAAATATTTTGTCTGTACATTTCGTATTTTTGATTGAAATGAATAAGTGTCCCACTTAAAAAAAATAATAGAAAGCAAAAAATAATTGAATTTTTGTCTGCCTGTCTGTCTGTTTGTATGATCATACTTACCTTTAAGTTATTATCATTTAAATGAACTCAAGGCACAAGTTTGCCTGCAAATATATAGCAATCCATACTTAGATTATAAATTCAAAAATGTGATAATGTATTTAACAATTACTTTTAAAAATGTTGTCTGTTTGTCTGTGTGTTTGTTCACACTAATCTGGGATTTAATGCAGTTTTCACAGTTTATTTTGACAAAGTTTTCTTAACGTTTAGTGCTTGTTTTATCTAAATTGTTTCAAAATTATATATGAGTAATTTATTGAATTTGTAGAAATTTTAGCTATCAATGAATGAATGATCTTTTATATTATTAGATCACAAAAGTTATTCATATATGAAAAATAAATAATTGTGTAGTACAAGCGGGCGAACCCCCGAGCGGGTCGCTAGTAAGTAATTTTTTTTTGTTACTCTACGTATAAGACTCTACGTTTTATGAAATTATGTTTTTTTTATGTATTAAAAATGACTCAGACCGGTCGTGGCGCAGCGGCACAAAGTGTGACTGTAAAAGCGACTGGTTGTGGGTTCGATCCCCACTCGAGGAGATGAAATATTTACTTAAATTTATATTTCCATTTCTTCGCTCTGGTATCGGCGAAAGCGAGACGAGGCAAAGCGCGGCGTTGAGTTCTGCCACTTAACACGCAATGCCTCCAGAATCCGGCAGAAAGTGGGGAACGGAATGTCTTTTACTAGGTTCCCTCTAACTACCCTGCTGTGTGCGGGATACAGCGTAAAACTGATAAAGAAAAAAAAGATGATGTATTAAAATATATAATATATATGAAAATGAATTCAGGAACAGTCCAATAAAACTTACCACTAGATTACTGGTTACGATTGCATTGGTGTATGTGAAATGAGCAATATTATAACTTAAGATGCTTAAGATGTGACGTTGACGGATTGATGAAGGCATAAAGTACTGCCATGCTTTATTTAGACTTTAGAATTATATAAAGAAATATATATATATATATATATATATATATATATATATATATATATATATATATATATATATATATATATATATATATATATATATATATATATATATATATATATATATATATATATATATATATATATATATTCAGTTAAAACCGCCGTGGCATTGTGGCTAGGCTGTGTTTGTTACGTGATGGTTATGGGTTCGATCCCTACTCGAGGCAAAACATTATTATTTCTTATTTGTTCGTTTTGGCATCAAGGTAAAAGATCGATAATGCCTCGAAAAATTCGGCGGAAGGTGGGCAACCATAGTCTTAACACTAGGTTCCCTTTATCTCCCTGATGTATGGGGGATACAGCGTGAAGCTGATTATAGTTTATAACTTAAGATGCGACGTTGACAGATTTATGAAAGCATAAAGTGGTGCCAACCTTTATTTAGACTTTAGAATTATATAAAAAAATAATATTGACGTTATATCAAGTGCCGCTGAGCCCTGGAGAGATGTCGAGTCGATTTATACGAGATTGTATTCACGCAAGGTGATAAGATAACTACCTTTTTATGTATAGTCGGTAAAAATATCTTAAGTTATATTAAAGCCATGTTTGTGAATGAGTGATACTTGTTAGTTCTGTATTTACATATTTAACATTTTTTTTACTACCTAGGCTAGGTGAGTAAAACTTTTTTTAAATAAATTTAATATTGTTTTATGCTTATAAATAAAAAATTATAGTAAAAAAAGTAAATATGAATATTGTATTTTTTAATTTCACAGTTTTGACGGAATCGGACGATAAAGATGAAAAAGGAAAATATATAATTTAAATATTATAAATATTTAATAAGAAAACGAAATGGAGTAAAGATTTAATTAAGTTTTCACTTAGGGGGCATATAGTAGGGTATACCATCCTAATATCAGAAGAAAACAGTAGTAGTGAAATGAAAGTAATTCATTTTCCGGAGTGAGGATCGAACCCATAACAGCACGTTTACAGTCAGAGGCTGTCCTACTGCGTCAACACGGTCTCAGAGTGGCCATCATGGTACAGTGTGTTGTGGAAACAGATATTTAATATACATAAGTAAATAATTACAGAAGAAATAAAATAAGATAAGAAGCCGTTGTGGCGCAGTGATACAAGCGTGTTACTGTAAACACGACGGTCGTAAGTCCGATTCCTACTTGGGGAAATGAATTATTATGTACTAATAAGTATTTTCATTTTCACTCTGATAACGCAAAGCGTGTGGAGTTCCGCCGTCTAATACGCCGTACCTCAAAAATTTGGCGGAAAATGGGGAACGAGGTGTCTCAATACTAGGTCCCCTCTGCCAACCCAGCTATGTGTGGGATACAGCGTAAATTTAATAATAAAAAAAGATAAATAATAAAATAACTACTTAAACAACTTTATATTAAAAGAACAAGACAAACGCCTGAGTGACGAGTTGTGAGTCAGTTCTGGAGGCATTGCGTTTGAGTTCCGCCACTCGACACGCAATGCCTCCAGAATTTCGGTAGAAAGTGGAGAACGGAGTGTCTTAGCACTAGGTTCCCTCTGCCTACCCTGCTGTGTGCGGGATACAGTGAAAAAAACGAACGAACGAAACTGAAAAAAAACAAAAACAAGACAAACGCGCAAAAACATAAATTCTAATAAGTGCTAGAAACAACAGTTTGTTTAGTTCACGGCTTAATTGCCCTATAGAAATTAATTTCCATGTTGTCTCCTATTGGATTGCCATGTGAATACATGGGGTTTGATAATGGTATAATCTGATTACATTCATGTGGTGTACGTAGGCGGACCTCTAGACTTATTACTGTGGGTTCTTCAATAATGGATAAAATATTTTTTTTAGCTTCACCCTGTATACCACACATATCATGGGAGGGAACCTGGGAACCTAGTGTTAAGATATGATCCTAATAAGATACTTCGGTTTCCTAGGAATTCTGAAGGTATTGTTTTTAGGAGTGGAGCGGAATGTTGCGCGTTGTTTGTGACCAGAGTGAGGATTAAAATACTGAATATTTTATTTCCTTGAAAGGGGAATCGAACCCACAACCTGTCCCGTTTACAGTTGCATGTTTGTGCTCCTACTCCACTTGCTCATTTCGGAATTATATATTTTTTTAATTTTCGAAATTGTTGTTGTAATGGGAAACAAATAAATAAATTTATAAGTGATTTTTCATGAACTTGGCAAATCTATTTAAGTATATTCCTCTTGTCTAATACAAGTAAAGAACTTGTTTCTTCTCTTTTTGCGATTAGATTCTTTTGCTTGCCGAATTTGAACCCATATCCGTTTTGACAAGTCTTAACCACAATGTTATTAGTACAATTTGTTATGCAACGAACATCAAAACTTATTACATATTTTTAAAGTAATGCATCTACCGACTAAAAACGATTTGATAAATCAACATTAAGCAAAGATATACAAAGAGTATAATTGATTTAATATTTACCATTTACTTTCTGACGAATTCAAGTGTATTTAAAAAGATATTTAAAAATGTATATATTTATATTTTTATATTTGAGGCCAGTCGTGACGCAGTGGCACAAAGTGTGACTGTAAAACCGACTGGTTGTGGGTTCGATCCCCACTCGAAGAGTAAATATTAATTAAATTTATATTTCCATTTCTTCGCTCTGGTGTCGAAGGCAAAGCGCGGCGTTGAGTTCTCCCACTCAACACATAATGCCTCCAGAATCCGGCAGAAAGTAGATAACGGAGTGTCTCAACACTAGGTTCCCTCTGTCTACTCTGCTGTGTGCGGGATACAGCGTGAAGCTGAAAAAAAAATATATATATTTAAAAAGCTTAAGTTTGTAGGATAGAGTCTAATAGTTGTGAGTTCGATTTACACTCTGGGGAATGTTTATATTTCAATTATTTTTGTTTATCCGCTCTGGTAGGTTAAGCGTCAACGCTTAACCTACCAGAGCGGATCTCAAGATCCGCTGCTTAAAACGAAATGATTTGAAACTAGGGACAGGCCTCGACACAAGGTTCACTATGGGTTTGCGGAAAAAACCGTAAAATTGCCTTTTAATTGTTTTATACAATTGCATTTCTTTTTAAGATGTCAATTGTTTCTTTCTTTTTAAGATTTCGTACAGTTAACAATTATTTTTTAACATTTTTAAAGTGTTATTCCACACTTAGGAAAGAAAAATAATTATTTAGAAAACGTATAAAATTTTTAACATAGCGGGACTCGAACCCTCGCCTCCTGAACGTATGGCATAGTCAGAGCTCCTGGTCGGTTTCCAGGAGGCGCGGGTTCGAGTCCGCTACGTTCAAATTTTTATACGTTTTCTAAACAAGTAGTTAACAATTATTTTTTTGACTTTCACCCCAAGGCGAAAAAAAAATAAATTTACGAACACATAATTACAACGGCATCGGGTACGGGGTAACGGCGACATTCCTTCAAGGGAAAAAGTGCGAATAAAAGAAACGTGCCAACACCACGCTGGACGATTGAGCGCAAATGAAAGGGCGACGGGCTGGGCTCGGAATTAGGAAAACAACGGGAGCAGCGGTGATGTGGAGTCTCACTTTTTAGTTTCATTTATTTTATAGTTATTTGTATGTATTATAGCCAAAGGATGATATTTGCTTTAAATATTACATAAAAAATAAAAAATCAGCCAACCTAGTGTTAAGATACTCCGTTCCAGAAAGTGTTCTGTCGAATTCTGGACACATTGCGTGTTGAGTGGCAGAACTCAACGCCGCACTATGCGCCTCGACACCAGAGCGAAGAAATGGAAATATAAATTTAAGTAAATATTTCATCTCCTCGAGTGGGGATCGAACCCACAACCAGTCGGTTTTACAGTCACACCTTGTGCCGCTGCGCCACGACTGGCCTATAAATATATTTACTAAAAATTATGGCATGTCCTTTCTAATACGGAATACCTCTAAAAATATGTGTACAAAGTTTCATGATAATTGGTTGAGTAGTTTTGGCATGAAAGCGTAACAAATAAAATTACATTCATATTTATAAGATTAGTATGATGTAGCTGATAAGGCGTAGAGAACATAGAGTTTAGCACTCCCTTATTTATATTATTGATATGTTTATTGTACAAATATGTATTATTAAAATTGACGACGATTAGTCATCGATAACAATCGATGACGACTTTGAGTGTGCTAGTGAGTTTTGTCAATATTTACAGATATATATTTTTCGATTTTAAAGTTAATAGGTCAAGTTATATTTAGAAAGTAATGAAACTGCTTTAAGTTTTAAAAGTTATAAAAGTATAACTTATTAAAGTGAGGAGCGGAAGTGTCATAATGGTGATGGAGTCTCTTAATATAAGGTTCCCAGGTTTCCCTTGTCTACTTCTACCCTGCTATGTGCGGGATACAATGTTAAGCTAAAACTGATAAAATCCTGTTGTTTTAGTTAATTTTATAATATATAAGTTAAGTACATATCGCGCAGAAACTGATGATTAGGTACTCTTATTTACTCTTAGGGTCAGTTTCACCACTGGCTGATAAAGTTAGTTATCTGCCAAACACAGAGATCTCGAATAGTAGTATGTAGTAGATACACATTTGACATATGCATTTCATTTTTACATACTTATTTGTAATTTGAAAATGTAACAAATCGTATGAATCGTTACCTACAATTTTCGTTTATTAATGAGAAAATTATTCTTGAAAATATAAGAAACAGTAATTTTATATTATCATCATTTGTCTGTATGATAGCATTAATTATTAGATAACTATCTGAAACTTTATTCGTAACAGGTGAAAATGGCCCTTACTCTTCTATACTTTCTTGTGGGCGTATAATTGAAGCATGAAAAAAAACATGCGTTTTTATATTTTTAAATTTATGCTAAAAAGGTAAGTATATATTTTTTTGTAATTATTAACTGAACATATATTTAAAAAAAAATACTGTTAATGTAATTTTATTGTACGTTGTTTGAGGCCTATCACGCGCACTGTGGCACAAGTATGTTACTGTAACATCGACAGGTCGTGGGTTCGAATTCTACTCGAAAAAATGAAACACTTATTTTCATTTTTTCGCTCTGGTGTCAAGGTTAAGCGCGGAGTAAAGATTCAGATCAACACGTAATGTCTCCAGAAAATGGAGAACGGAGTACCTTAACACTACGCTCCCTCTGCTTACTCTGCTACATGCGGGATACAGCAAAACAATCACAACATGAAAATGGTCTTTCTCATATTCAAAAAAAAATTAAATTATATTAGCTTCACGCTGTG